>MJUU01021553.1:62549-72688 GCA_002080025.1 Modiolus philippinarum
CCATCTTTATTTACGTNCCCCGTTTTCACATCATTGGTCCATTGGTCATCGTATCAAAAATTATTTTATTGACAGGTGTGCTCAAGTTCTCTAAAAATACTCTCCAATTCATAGTAAAATATTCAAATTTACACCTAGTCTGATTATTTTATAATTCACGATCCCAAAATATAGATTTCAACAGCGATCTCTGAATGCATTGCAATCTGAATAGCACTTCTGTAGTTGTCGGCCCTTGAAGTGTAACGTTTGTTGTAGGGTCATATATTTCCGGCGTACATGGCGTAGCAGACGCTTAGTTGTTTTCATTTGAAGATTGACGATTTTCAAATTAATTTGAGCATCATTATGTTTAAAGCGTAATGCCAATTCATTTTGAAAGTTTTCAGTCAAATATTCACAACAGTGGGCTATCAACATAAGGCAAGGAGCGTAACAAAGCAAAGCGTAGTGAGCCAGGAGGCAGCACTAGTCAGTCTAGTTGTCTGTTTAGTTATACGGTCGTGCCTTCGGCACGAATCATACTGATAAATTGTTAATACTATTTATTTCATCATTTAATATTGTTTCTAGTGTGGTCGCGCCTTCAGCGCGACTTGCGATTTCAGTTCGAAACCTCGTATACAGCTTTAGCTCTTCCCACTTCCGCTTCAGAACGAAAAGGGTTTACAAGTACCAACCATCGTTCGCTTCGCTCACATTGGGTTGGTAAAAAAGTGTTAATTTTATCCTAGATAGTGTTCTTGTGATAAACTTCAGTTCTAACACAAATGACTAATGCAAGCGTCGTCGCGATAAAAGCGTTCACGTAGCCACTTATGGAACAGTGGCGACGTCATACGGACGATATAACGTAAATGCTTCCCAGTACACAATGCAAAAACAAAAATATTGGGAAAAATCGATATCTCGTTCAATGGGGAACAACTTTAAGAGAAATCAAACTTTCATTGAAATGTTAAATTTCGGAAATAATCCACCATTCTGTAAACAAATTTTAAGTTCTCCACCATTTTATGTAGCTCCGGCAGAACAAAAACACAAATGAACCAAGAAATACTTATTATTTCAACTTTTCACGCTCAACATAATTTACAAACGTCTGCTCCCCGCACGAAGAGAGAGAGAGAGAGAGAGAGTAAAAGACAGAAACGGGCCTAAACGCCCCTGCGTTTCCGGACAAGTTCAATATTTCAACCGTGACTTCGTCAGCCTGAATTTTAGAATATAACACGATGCTACCACACACTACCGCAATGGAAGGGGAGGTTTGACATGACATAAAACCGGATTAACCTACCATTTCTTCTGAAAAACCTGTACCAAGTCAAGACCATCGCGGTCAACATTTTTTCCGGTGGTTTCCACCTGATTTGTCTTTTTGTCTCATCGACGTCGGCTCTTGACAACTCTGTTCGGTAATTTTATTATTACCCCCATACATAATTACACCATCAAATATCCTCTTCAGATTTTTCAACCAGTGTCAAAGTTTGAAATCCATAAAAGCAGAATAAGCTTTAGTTTATCCACCTGTGTTGTAAAAAAGGTTTTGTAGAATTGTAATAGAGTTTTATGCAGATTAAAAGAAAAGAAAAGAATGTTACATAGGGAATAATACATGGCAAAATCCGTATCACATGCGGTATCATCCCGAGTTACCAATATCAGCCCGAGGGCCTTTGGCCCGAGGGATGATATTGGTAGAAGGATGATACGGCATGTGATACGGACTTTGCCATGTATTATACAGTTTATCATATGTTTAAACAGAGGACTACTGAATCCCAAAAATACTGTCAAAAATTGGCAAGAGAAAATGCATGTATAAGGAAAATTTCAAAATGGACGGAAAGGACTGGAGTTGGTTGGAATAAAATCAACCATGTAAAGGAAAAAGGTTTGCTTGATTTTTTTAACTAATCCTCACAAAAAAAAATCATCCATAAACAAATTTTTGTTACTCTCCGCAAAATTTTTTACCCCCTCAATTTTTTTTACCCCCCAAACAATTTTTTGCCCCCCCCAATTTTTTTTACCCCCTCAAATTTTTTTTAAAATCAAATTGAATTTTTTTTTTGAAAAAAGGGTATGATACAGGGCTAGCCATGCGATAAAGGGTGTGTGATAAAGGGTAAGCCATGCGATAAAGGGTATGACGTCATAGTGTGAATACGGAATGAACTTCATGCACTGTATCACATATTCAAAACGTCTGTATTTATTACTAAACATATGATAAATAGGGAATAATACATGGCAAAATCCGTATCGCATGCCGTATCTTCCCGAGTTACCAATATCAGCACGAGGGCCTCTGGCCCGAGGGCTGATATTGGTCGAGGGATGATACGGCATGTGATACAGATTTTGCCATGTATTATACAGTTTATCATATATTTAAACAGAGGACTACTAATCCGAAAAAATTCTGTCAAAAATTGAAATCCATGTATTTTGTGAAGAAAAAAATTTCAAAATGGGCGGAAAGGACTAGAAGTTTTGGACTAAATCTAACATGTAAAGGAAAAAAGTTTGCTAGATTTCTTTAACTGATCCTCACAAAACAATTTCATCCCAAACAAATCTTTGTTATCCTCCCCCAAAAAAATTTTGCCCCCCCCCCAAAAAAATTTTACCCCCCAAAAAAAAATTGCCCCCCAAAAATATTTTTTAATAAAAAAAGTAAAATTGAAAAAAAAATTCGAAAAAGGGTATGTGATAAAGGGTAAGCCATGCGATAAAGGGTATGCGATAAAGGGTAAGCCATGCGATAAAGGGTATGCGATAAAGGGTATGACGTCATAGTGTGAATACGGAATGAATGTCATGCACTGTATCACATATTCAAAACGCCTGTATTTATTACTAAATATATGATAAATAATATTATATACTAGCATAAAAAAATAAATCATATTACATACAACTGATTTGATGTGATTTTAAAAAAGAAGTATCCAAAAAATCATTTCAAGCGGTGTGAATCAAATGTGGATTCTTAAAAATTCAAAAGATCTCCTTGAGCAGCTATCCTTAACCAGTCTGACCCATTGCCATAGCATTCAAACTTTTGACTTTTCTACACTTTATACAACCCTACCACACAATAAACTTAAAACAGTAATTGCAGATTTAATACATCAATGTTTCTGCACAAAAATGGAGAACACAGATACACCTATTTAGTTGTAGGGAAAGACAAGACATATTTTGTTAAGAACCACACCGATTTAAATAAGAAGTACACTGAGACTGACGTAATCAAAATGTTAGAATTTTTGATCGACAATATTTTTGTCGAATTTGGAGGTCGTGTTTTCCAGCAGACAATAGGGATTCCTTTGGGAACAAACTGTGCGCCGCTTTTAGCTGACCTTTTCATTTACTCGTACGAGGCCAAGTTTTTACAAGGGCTCATTCAAAGAAAACAAAAACATTTAGCCCAATCATTTAATTTCAGCTTCCGCTACATAGACGATGTACTTTCTCTTAATAATCCTAAATTTAAGGAGTATTTACATCAGATATATCCAAATGAGCTTGAAATTAAAGAACAACTAAAACACCTACTTCAGCTTCGTACCTAGATCTTTTATTGTATATTGACGAAGATGGACGTTTGAAATCTAAGCTATATGACAAGCGTGATGATTTTAATTTCCCCATTGTGAACTTTCCCTTTCTTAGCAGCAATATACCTACCTCTCCAGCCTATGGAGTGTACATTTCACAGTTGATTCGTTACTGTCGAGCATGTAGTTTGTACAGTAATTTTTTGAACAGAGCAAAAACACTGTCCCAAAAGCTGCTTAGTCAGGGATTTGTTCAACCTTTATTAATTTCATCCCTCAAGAAATTCTATGGCCGTCACCATAGCATCATTGAAAGATATGACGTGTCAGTATCCCAAATGAAAGTCCACATTTTCAGCTAGATTCACTTCTTCCCGGATTTGACTACCGACTTTGACATTTCCCCGGATTGAATCACTCACAGTGTGACGAGTGCTGTTACCAGAGCAGGACATTCTTACCCTTCCGGAGCACCTGATGTCACTTTCAGATTCACTGGAGTTCACACTGTGAGTGCTTTTGTTCTGAATGTTGTAATTTCTGTTTCTGTGCTTTGTATCTGTCTAACGTTGTTGTTTTTGCGTCTAACGTCATTGTTTTCTGTGTTCTCGTTTTTGCCCTGTCTTTGGACTTCGATTTTTGTGAATTTCACCCCTTTGTTCCTTCGGTATTCTACTGCCGTTGTTTCAAAGAATATAAAAGACAACTCCTTAAAATAGGCAAAATATTATGATTGTCATAAAATTATTTTATATCAATCAAAACTATTTTTATTAATTGAGATAGAATGGATTTTGTTGAAAAATGTAGGAATTTGTTGAGGGTACTTTGCTTAATATATGTGATAAATTATTTTTAGTATATGTACAACTGTGAATCCTATTGCAGAGTAGATCAAGGCTTTATTACACCAGTATAAATAGTGAGAGTTGAGAAAAATTGTAAATGAAAGTGTGTTTTAGTCCAAGGCCACCAGCTTCATAAAAAAATCATTGGACTGGAACCAAACTCGAACTTGATCTGTAACTTATTAGGTTGACTCGCATACGAAATATTATATCAATTCCTTCAATTGTTCAGAAAAGTCCAACACCAATAACGCCGTCAAAATCGGTGGATAAAAAAAAACTCAAACTTTATATGAAACTGATTGAGATAGACTAATATACTAAATATTATACCAATCACTTCATTAGTTTAGAAGAAAAACTACACATCAGTGAGATGGTATCCATCTCTGTGGGCCCCGCTCCAAATGT
The DNA here is from genome assembly GCA_002080025.1 of Modiolus philippinarum. Taxonomy (NCBI): domain Eukaryota; kingdom Metazoa; phylum Mollusca; class Bivalvia; order Mytilida; family Modiolidae; genus Modiolus; species Modiolus philippinarum. Next base: position 67,384 of record MJUU01021553.1, read on the forward strand.
GACCTAGAGGTCAATGGTCAAGGGTCATCAACTATTGTACGTGACATGTCACCTTGAAGCAATCTATCCAGATACCAAATATCAAAAGCCTATCTCAAAAGAATAAAAAGTTATAGCCCGGACACAACTTCGTCATTGAAAAAGCATGAATTTGACCCAGAGGTCAAAGGTCAAGGTCAGAGGTCACCAACCATAGTACGCAACACATCATCTTGGATTATCTATCTACATGCCAAATATCAAAGCCTTTCTCAAAGGGAAAAAAGTTATAGCCCGGACACCATTTTGTAATTGAAAAGGCATGAATGTGAAAACTTAGGTCAAAGGTCAAGGTCAGACGTCACCAACCAAGGTACGCGACACGTCAACTTGAGGTGATCTATCTACATGCCAAATATCAAAAGCCTACCTCAAAAGAGAAAAAAGTTATAGCCCTGACACGACTTTGTCATTGAAAAAGCATAAATGTGACCCAGAGGTCAAAGGTCAAGGTCAAAGGTCACCAACCAAGGTATGTGACACGTTGTCTTGAGGTGATCTATCTACATGCCAAATATCATAAGCCTATCTCAAAAGGGAAAAAAAAGTTATAGCCTGGAAACGACTTTGTCATTGAAAAAGCATAAATGTGACCCTGAAGTCAAAGGTCAAGGTCAGACGTCACCAACCAAGGTACGCGACACGTCGTCTTGAGGTGATCTATTTAAATGCCAAATATCAAAAGCCTACCTCAAAAGAGAAAAAAGTTATAGCCCGGACACGACTTTGTTATTGAAAAAGCATGAATGTGACCCTGAGGTCAAAGGTCAAGGTCAAAGGTCACCAACCAAGGTACGCGACAGGTCGTCGTGAGGTGATCTATCTACATGCCAAATATCAAAAGCCTACCTCAAAAGAGAAAAAAAGTTATAGCCCAGACACGACTGTCATTGAAAAAGCATAAATGTGACCCTGAGGTCAAAGGTCAAGGTCAAAGGTCACCAACCAAGGTACGCGACACGTCGTCTTGAGGTGATCTATCTACATGCCAAATATCAAAAGCCTTTCTCAAAAGCAAAAAATTTTATAGCCCGGACAGGACGTTGTCATTGAAAAAGCATAAATGTGACCCTGAGGTCAAGGTCAGAGGTCACCAACCAAGGTACGTGACACGTCGTCTTGAGGTGATCTATCTACATGCCAAATATCAAAAGCCTATCTCAAAAGAGAAAAAAGTTATAGCTCGGACACGATTGTTTTGGACGCGGACGGACAGACTGATTACTATAGGGCGTCCGCCACCTTTGTGGCGGACGCCCTAATTACGGAAAACTAATATTTTACTTAATTTCAACATCCAAGTCCCATAAGTCTGTCAAAAATCAGTGGACTAGAACCACTGAAGAAGACTCGCGCACCACATTTTAGATCAATACCTGTAATGCTTTAAATGAAAAGTTCGGAAAACAGATATTTTACTAAAATTGACTGTCAAAGCTCTAGAACTGTCAATAAAGGGCTACGCTGAGCGCAGCATGATACGACCGCAGCATGTCGACCACTGAAATTTCAACAAAAGTACCTTAAAGTGAATGTGGACACAGTTAAGAGCTTGACACGATAATTAGATGGACACAAAAAGAAGCTTGACACAATTATTAACTGGAAACAACATAGGTAATCAACGATTACAAAGTTCGCCTCGTTATGGCATGTTGTCGCAGCAACCAAATTTCGCCTGTATGCTCACATAATATCAAAACTGCATGCATATGCAAGGTTACCTGAACCAACAATGTACAGTTACTGAGCTATGAACTCAGATGTATACAGTAATGTAAGTCATTCATGCGTAAAATGTAGGTTTAAGTGACCTTATTTTGTCTGAATGCGGAGCTACCGTCACAGATGCATGCACATGCACATGCAGGATGATCCTACCATGTAAAGTTCCTGAGATCTGATCTCTGACATGAACTTGAATGCAAGTCGGTCAAGCAGAAAATGTAGGTCAAAGTGACCCAATTTTGCCTGGGTGCTGACCTACCATCAGAGATGCATGCACATGCAAGGTTAGATGATCTTACCATGTACATTGACTGAGATCTGAACTCGGACGTTAACTTGAATGTAAGTCACTCAAGCGGAAAATACTAGTATAGGTCAAAGTGACCTAATTTTGCCTGGATGCTGACCTACCATCAGAGATGCATGCACATGCAAGGTTAGATGATCCTACCATGTACAATGACCGAGATCTGAACTCAGACAAAAACTTGAATATAAGTCACTCAAGCGGAAAATATAGGCCAAAGTGACCTAATTTTGCCTGGATGCTGACCTACCATCAGAGATGCATGCACATGCAAGGTATGATGATCCTACCATGTACAGTGACTGAGATCTGAACTCGGACTAAAACTTGAATGCAAGTCACTCAAGCGGAAAATATAGGTCAAAGTGACCTAATTTTGCCCGGATACTGACCTAAATTCTGAGATGCATGCATATGCACAGTTAGATTATTATACTATGTATAGTAGCTGAGATATGAACTAAAATGTAACTTTGAATGCAAGCCACTCAAGCGGAAAATATAGGTCAGAGAGACCTAATTTTCTTGGAGGCTGTGAGTTAACCCAAGATGCACCTGCATGCAAAGTTTGATGACCCTAAACTGCATAGTTACTAAGATATATACCCAAATAAGGACACGGACGAAGACATGGACGCGGACGAGGACGCCGGGGTACTCCAATAGTCCCCCTCAACTTCGTTGAGGCAAACTAAAAATAGGGAAAAAAATCAACCCTTTTGATCACTTACTGATAAAAACCGAAAGAGCTTTGCAAATTATGTACAATCAACTAAAACTTTACATCCATAGAAATTCAATCGAAATCGGATGAAAAATAATGATTTGACATATTAAGAAATATTGCAATTTTGGCCCCTTTGACCCCTTGTAGCTCGGAAACGGTATGAGCTACACAAAATCCGTTGCATATTACTGAAAGCTTAGATCAAGAGGAATCCAAAGAAAAAAACTCCATCGAAATCCGATGAAAAATAAAGATTTGACATATTTAGAAAAATTGCATTTTTAGCCCCTTTGACCCCTTGTAGCGCGGAAACGGTAAGACCTACACAAATTAATGTGCTTATTACTGAAAGCTTAGATCAAGAGGAATCCAAAGAAAAAAATCCCATCGAAATCCGATGAAAAATAAAGATTTGACATATTTAGAAAAATTGCAATTTTGGCCCCGTTTGACCCCTTGTAGCTCGGAAACGGAAACGGAAGCTACGCCAAATCCGTTGACGTAAAGCTGAAAGCTTAGATCAAGAGGAATCCACAGAAAATGAAATCAGACAAAAGTAAAATCCACCCTTTTTTTGGCTACGACATTTTTAAAAAAAATCATACGCTTTACAGAAATTTCTCTCCAACGCTTTGAATAAACTTTTCACAAGAATTACAATGAAAAACATTTTTCTCTGCAACACCTTTATTATTTCTTTTGAAATTGTCTAAGTGCAGAAAGAATCAATGAAAATCTAATAATCAAATTATCTCCCCTTCCTGGTTTTGGACAATAATCATATTCCTTCATGCACATCTTCATATAGTGCCCTTCCCTTGTTTAAAGTTTCATTAAAATCCTTCTAGTGATTTAAAAGGAGTTGCGCTTACGAGGTTATCTAAGCAGATGGAATCAATGAAAAGTAAAAGGTCGAATTATCTCTCCTTTCTGTTAAAACAATAATTATATTATTTTATACACATCTTCATATAGTGCCCTTCCTTTGTGTAAAGTTTCATTAAAATCCTTCAAGTGGTTTATAAGGAGTTGCGCTTACCAGGTTATCTATGCCGATGTAATCAATGAAAAGTCAAAGTTGAATTATCTCACCTTCCTGGTTTCAGACAATAATTATATTTCTTTGTGCACATCTTCATATAGTGCCCTTCCTTTGTGGAAAGATTCACAAATATCCTTAAAGTGGTTTAAGAGGAGTTGCGCTGACGAGGTTATCTGTGCGGATGGAATCAATGAAAAGTCAAAGTCAAATTATCTCCCCTTCCTGCTTTCAGACAATAATTATATTCCTTTATGCATATCTTCATATAGTATCCTTCCTTTGTGTAAAGTTTCATTAGAATTTTTTAATTGATTTAAGAGGAGTTGCGCTTACGAGGTAATCTGTGTAGATGGAATCAGTGAAAAAGTCAAAGTCGAATTATCTCCTCTTCCTATTATATTCCTTTATGCACATCTCCATATAGTATAGTGTCCTTCATTCGTGTAAAGTTTCATTCAAATCCTTCAAGAGGTTTAAGAGGAGTTGCGCTTACGAGGTTATTTGTGCAGATGGATTCAATGAAAAGTCAAAGTCCAATTATCTCCCCTTCCTGGTTTTGGACAATAACCATATTCCTTCATGCACATGTCCATATAGTGTCCTTCCTTTGTGAAAAGTTTCATCAATATCCTTCATGTGGTTTAAGAGGAGTCACGCTTACAACAAGTGAGGACAGATGGACAGACAGACGGACCGACAGACAGACAGGGTAATTCCTATATACCCCCTAAACTTCGTTTGCGGGGGTATAAAAATCCCATACGAAATCCGATGAAAAATAAAAATTCTACATAATCTGCAAATTCGCAATTTCGGCCCCTTTGACCCCTTGTAGCTCTGAAACGGTAAGAGCTACGCCAAATCTGTTGACATACTACTGAAACTAGAAAGCTGAGATCAAGAGGAATCAACAGAAAACAAGAGGCTCTCAAGAGCCTGTATCGCTCACCTGGGCCATTGCTGACAAATACAGTCAAAAATAATAATACCAATGTTGAATGCCAATCTTGAATCTGTTCAGACAAGCCAGACACATTTTAAGATGGGGACAAACTAAGGTCCATTGTGACCAAGTGTGATTCCAATTGGCCAAGTACTTTCAGAAGAGAAGATCTTGGAATATGTTTCCCCATAGGGTCCAATGTTAAACTAAGTTCCCCGCTGGTGGCCATCTTAGATGATGTGCAGACTTGCCGGACTCATTTTTGAAAGGGAACCACCTAACGACTATTCTGGCCAAATTTGGTTCCGATTGGCTCTGCGGCTTCAGAGAAGAATATCTTTGAATACCTTCCCATAGGGTCCAATGATAAAACCAGGCTTCACGCGCTGGTGGCCATCTTGGATATGATGCGGACTTGACAGACACTTTTTTGAAAGGGGACCAACTTAGGACTATTGTGAACATCAATATGTATTTGGAAACCAAATTTCATTGAAATCGGAAAATGTTGAATTTTCC
>MJUU01021554.1:0-18733 GCA_002080025.1 Modiolus philippinarum
GCCAATATACTTCTTTTTCAATTTTCTAACAAAAAATCACTTTCAATTGAAATCCTCGTTACTTTAAATTTTAACCAGGGAACATCGTTAATAAAATCTCTGTTTATATTCTACATTCTGGCATCTCGTTAAGAGCTGCAAAATTGAAGTAAATAATATCTTTTATTGATTTCTGCAGCAACTAATGCATTTTCTGAGAAATCACGCTGTAAATTGCAACTATGCAACTGCATTCTGCCATGTACGGAAAAACTAAAGACGTTCTAAAATCCAATCAATTAAATGACGAAATACAGAAAATGAAAGCAAAATTGATGCATTTTATTTTATAACGTTTCATATTCATGCTACATAGTATTCAAAATTTAAAGTCGCATGAATTTTGTTTTGCTTTTAGTTTTATAACTCTTAAACATCACTGGGAAATCATTAAACAATGGTCAAAAGTCCTATCAAGAAATTCACATACAGTATTCCTCAGAAAATAGAAAAGGGGGGGCGCTTATTAAGAAGGATAGAAACTGGGTTCCAAAACGAAGCTCTTGTAACCAAATTCTTCGATCTTTCTTAAGTACACGATGTAATCAATGTAAAATTGCTTCAACTATTGAAATCTTTGACAAACAGGCATAAAAAATAATGCTGATCAGTTGTTTGTACCGAAATGAAACTAAAAACATGATAACTCTATTGTTTACAACTGGAAATTTAGATGTAAACGCATGTGCAATTGACGAAAAAACAAATCAATGACTGTAAATGTACGAAATAAATATGGAAATTATGGTTTCTAGCTGAAATTTTGAGGGGGCACTTAAGGATTTCAAATGAAATTAAGGGTGGGGCGCTTCGCTTATAGCAGCAGGGGCGCTTAATACATGTATGAGGAATACGGTAGTACCCACAACTTTTACAAATAGATTTTGTACTCCAGGGTGTTTTTATATGATAAAACTTCAAAGAATTCTATAAAATCTATAAACTTCAAATTCACGTCTTTGTTGTTTTAGCATCTTAATGACATAACAATCATTATAAAATGAACCAATAACTATTTTGTTAAGCTCATTAATTTGATGATCTCAAGAGGTAAAACTTTTACAATTTAAGATATTTGGTTATGCAAATAAAAAATTAAATCGAGTTTACTGTCACATGCTGAAAAAATAATTAGGGTCACACAACCGGAAAATTTTCTTTTATATTTTTGAAATCGCAACAATCCGGATTTTTTATGTGTTTTCTCTGGTCCGGTGCCAATTCAGTCTGTACCCAAACCAGGGGTCAGGTAATTTGAGTCATTTTGTTGTAGTGGGCCCAGTCCAGACTGATGATTATCGTTTTTTGTCTGTCCAGGACGCAGCAGGTCTAAAAAGTACCCACCTTGGGATGTATAAAATTTCATTTTTATCTACATATATGTGCATCTACAGCACAAGCTCAGGTCTCCAATATATACCTACAACCATGACAACTCATCAAATTTTTATTCATGTACCTTCCTCATGATCAGGCCTCTGAGAGCTCACGACAAAATTATATCTTAGGAAAAACCCTTATATGATATGGTAGCTTGACTCGCAACCATGAGTCAAAGACTGCGCTAAATGAAATTCAGTTTACAAAAAAAAATGAATGCTCCGAAATCAAATCAAGACAGACAAACAAGGATAAATCTACATGTATGTGAAGAGGCAAAGTTGACAGCCATGGCTGTCTTATTCCACAAATTTTACTCATTAAAAAAAATCATAAAAATTTGAAATACAACATAACTTTGACAGACTTTTGAGGAAATCCTGTAGCAATACTTATGCAACAAAATTAAAATGCACATATATGAATTTTAAATACTTTATATTTCCTGATTGTACATGGGGACAAATCTCATTAAATTGAAGTAGGATGTCATAATTACTTTTCATTAAAATAGCATCACAATATATAAGTATAGCCAGTCAATCATATCCATAGACAAGTTCTACTTTACTTGCACATGACATGTGGGTGTAACTAAAAATAAAGGTATTATAGACAACAGGTCTATACAGAAATGTACATCATAATGGGTGAGAGTACAAGTCTCATAAACTAACATAGCAGCTTGGCACACCTGTCACATCCAGGTTTCCCTCGGCTTTTGGGGGGGGGGGGGTCTGTAAGACAACTACAGCTCCTGAGGCCCCTTAATAAGAGCAAGACCTTTATCCCATTTCACATCCCCTCTTAGCTTGAAAATGTTAAATGTATAAAAATTCTGATAAATGAAAGTCTTGTTTATTCTTATTAAGATTCTATAAATAAAGGCATCAAAATAAAAATACCTTTACTTCTTAATTTATCTCATACCTAAGTATTTGATAAAAAAAAATATCAATTTTTCGACTGCAGATTGCAAATGACAGAATTTCACTACTTATATAAAAACTATCCATCAGTTAACAATGAATTTGCATAAAAATTATCATACATACTTTATGAAGGTTGCTGTTCATCCGTATCAGTTGACTAAATTGTTCATCTCTTTGAGTATGTAATTTTTTAATAGAAACAAGAAAGCTGTCACGATCCTCTTGGCTTAATGAAGTTTTGTCTAACATGCCCTGTACTAACTGCACCTCCTCTTCCATAGATTTCTTAATATCTGGAGAAGCTGCATTATCTTCAGCTGTAAAAAAAGGCACATATATATTGATATATATCCAAACAAAATGATACCACCTAAGATATTATCCTCCCAATAATACAGTGGAACTCCCGAAAACCGGCCCCTCTAAAAACCGGATTCCTCTATAAACCGAACGATATGTTTCGGTCCGGAATTTTCACTTATATAAATAAGTTAAAATTTCCTCTGAAAACGGGTCCCTCTGTATTCCGAATTCCGGCTATATAGATCGGCCCCACACGTATATTTTCTTCTAAAATTGAACTCTGAAAACCGGACGTTTTTTCCGCGATCAATCAAATCGACCAAGTTTATTCAATTTGTCGCATATCTCTTGCCATCTTCATTGATAAATAACTGGTTTTGAACAGATTACCGACAATATTGATTGAAATTTACAAGAACGCATGGAAAGGAGTAGGTGCGGTAAGGGCCTTATTTGGCCTCAAAAAGTCTGTTTGCTTAAATTTACATTATTTTTTGTTGAAATGTTCTATAGATATAAGGTAGATTACTCAAGTATTGATGTACGATTACAGAGTTTTTCAGTGTAGAAAATAGGACAAATTGCACAATTTCTCAAAAAATGCAAATTTGACTCATTCTGACTACTTTTTCTTCATAGGAAACATAGAGCACAGGCAAGAACCACAAAAATATTCATACGGGAGGTCCAATGCATCTGTAGTAACAATTCGGTAAAACATCTAATTGGTTCTTGAATGTGCTCTATATTTCCGAATAGAAAAACCGTTCGAAAATATGCCAAATTCCTTGTATTTCTATGAAAACGTTCAAAAGTAGCTTCAACATGACGTCAGAACTGTACCTATTGTGACGTAATGGGTTCTAAATTTTGTATTTTTTCCTTAAGTGGTATCTGAACTTTCAAACCAACATTAAAGAAAATATCCAGGCGCAACTTAAAAAATCACCGAAATTTAGGGCCAAATCAGGCCTTTATCGCGCCTTGTCCTTTACCTATACAGCTATACTTGACATATATGTGAAAATGACTGCTGGTTAATCATGACCATGACGACAGGCCTTTGAATTTCGTCATGACTGGCAGTGCATTTTCATGAATATTGTATGCAGAGTAACTGTCCCTTGAGGGCAATTTATAGGAAACGATATATACATCCTTGACACTTATTACGCTGAACGGGTACCTCTTGCTCGTGGAAATCCACGTCAGCCATGATCGTTGTTTTGTTTATGCCATAGAGATTTAATGGTAAACTCAGAGAGCATCCGAAAAAGGGGAATTCCGGAAATAAAATTGTCTTAGGTCGTCGATTTCATTTTGCATTTGAGCATAGATATGGTTTTTGCAAGATAGATAACCAGTATTTAAAAATAAATAATAACAAACCGGTGATCGACACGTGCAAGAGGCTCCGTGCAAAAGACAAAAGTGTTTTGAGATGAAAATGCAACTAGCAATCCAATTTAAACAGAGATAACAATGAAGATCAGATGTTTGTGTGCAGTAACCCTTGTTATATTGATTGAAACAGTTTCATCAACAGATCATGGCGAGACAGTGGTGTCAGGAAAAATAACAGCACTTGAAAAGTGTATTTATTTATTTGGCCTTTTACTCGGGTTTTAGGTATTTTGGGGGGAATCCGGGTCCGTTCACCCTGATTCACGTTTGCCCTATTACCTCTTCGCCCTAATACCCGTTTGCCCTGGGTCCGTTCGCCCTAATACCTGTTCGTAATAATATGTTTTAACATAATTGTTGGGAATAAACATATTTACCTTGTTTACCTTGTCCTAGAGATCATCTTTTAGGTGCAATGCCTCTCTGATCCATTTCAACATTTTCTACTTGTAGTCCAGCTTGCGGTCCATAAAAATTTGCCTCAAATTTTATTGGAAAGTTCTGCCAATGATCATTTAATCGACTTTTAAAAATATTTACACTATTGGCTTGGACAATGTTATTTTGTAATCTATTCCAGTTGTCAACTATTCTCTGTGAAAAGCTAAATTTCCTTCTGTTAGTACAACTCTACTTCTTGTAAATCGTATAATTGTGACCTCTTGATATTATGTCTCTGACTGGGAAAATGTTTTGATCCACCTGATTAATATTGTTTAGAATTTTATATGTCTCGATAATATCAGGTCGGAGTCTTTTATACTGTAACGAAGGTAGGCTAAATGTTTTAATCTTTCTCCATAACTCCAGTTCTTTATTTCTTTGATAAATTTCGTGGCTCTCTGTTGAACATTTTCAATTTTTATTGCTTCTCGTTTGTTTAATACAGACCAGATCGTGCTACCATATTCCAAATGTGGTCTAACCATACTTTTAAATAAAGTAATAAACATGTCCTTTTCCATATGCTGAAATGTTCTATTTATTATCCCTAATTTTTGGTTGGCTTTTTTTACTTGTAAATTAATATGCCTTTGAAAATTTAATTTATTATCAATAGTAATCCCAAGGTCTTTTTCTTCTGTTCTTGTTTCAATTATGTCTTGTGCCATATTGTATTTTTCATCAGTTGGAGGCCCTAGGTGAATATGCATAAGTTTTGCTTTGTTAAATTTTAGCATCCATTTTTCCGACCAGTCTATTAAATTGTTTAGATCTTCTTGCATTCTGATCCTGTCTTGCTCGTTATTTACAGTTGCGTAAACATGTAATAAAGCAGAAATAGTAATTTCTTTGCACAATTTATAAAAAAACCAAGAAGAGTATTGGTAGAATGGTAGTGAGACAATCTGATGATATGGTGGATGAACATGTTACCTAAAAGGGAAATTTGTTGGCATTTTTTTCAACCAGCCTAAACATTATTCAACTGTAGGAAACCGTTCGCCAGGAACACTGCTCACTAGGGAGTGATTATATGGTAAGAACTTAAATAACCAGCCGGACAGCAAAGTATCAAAGAACGCTTTTATTGTTGTTCTTCATCTTGAAGTCACCAAGTATGGTTTTTTTTTTGGCAAGTTTATTTCTCCTAGTGTGACAAATGTGTGATTTGAAAGTAAAATAAGGTTCCTTTTATGTTTACCAGTTCGTGTACATATCCAAGCTGATTATCAATATTATGAATCCATCAAAGACAATTAATGGCAAATGGGTAAAATTAAAAGACTAAATAATTATACCTGATCAACATTTAATTACATTCAAAAGTAATTTAGACTAATGATAAATAAATAAAAACAAATCAAATTAAGGACTTTAATCAACTTTTAATCCCTGGTGACTAAATAATTAACATATTTCAAAGTTTGAGATTGACTTTATAACTGAAATAGAATTAAATAGAATTTATACCATAAGTTATTGTACTAGGATTAAGCTGGGACTAATGTTATATTAGTCCTGAATTAAGCTTTGTGCCTTTTATGAAAAAATAGGGCGAACAAACTCTAGGGGTGAACGGACCCAGGGCGAATGGACCCGATACCTTTTGGGGGAGGGGTCACAGGGTCTTGTTTCTATCCACCGGGCTTGAGAGTCCACACCAGTATGAAAAAAAAGAAGCTTCTTATTTTTCGTTCTGTTGTGGACTCTCGAGCCCGATGGATAGAAACAACATGAACAAGTGCCTGTGTGATATTCACATTCATCACCATTACTAAAAAAGTATGTACCACAATGATATTAGCCACCAGTATATACAATATATGTACATTGTCGGAAAATCTAAAAGTTACTGGATGAGCTTTAGAAACAGGTAGAAATGCGAGGTTTACCAAGCATTTCTCACCTGTTTCACAGCGAGTTCAAATAAATTTTATAATCCCGACAATGTGCGTATTTTGTTTTTATCCTGCAATCAATAAAAACCTATTTAAAACATGCATTTTCCAAGTGAAGCAGGACGAAGTAGAAAGTAAACAACTTCGGTCATTTTGGTTGAATCCTTGACATCATTGGCAAATTTACATTGTGACATCAAAGAAGTGAGGTTTTCAAACCAGTCGCCCTGTCTTTTCTTCCTTCAAATTCATGGGCCGGTTACCAGCATACCCTATGAATATGAAAAAAAATATTCATAGGGTCGTATTCGTCTATAAAAATGGCAATTGCAGGATAAACTGTGTGTATTTTTGGTTTCTGAGGGGATAAATTGTGGATTTTACTGTCACAACCAAGTTTTCTGATGGCATGTTAGTGGAGCCAGGAAAACAGATGTTTACAACTTTACCCCCGAGTTCTTAAAATTTTATTTAAATGCAAATTGATATCCCAAAAAGAATGTAAATTGATTTTAAATTGATTTTTAAAAATAAATAAAAGGAAGTTTAGTTCGTGTATGTGCCATTTAATGCGTTTCTAATACTTTTTTCTGGCATGGAGAAAATTCATGCAATTTATGAACAAACTTTTGTATTTCTACCTTGGTCTTTATTCTGACAATGTCATGGTTAGTACTCCATTGTGATTAGTTAATTAGTAGATGTTGTGGATATTTAGCTGCAGAACCATAGCTCTTATGGTCCTTGTGCTGATTTTTTTATATAGTTGCAGACCATCTATGGTCCACCAAATAAAAAATTATAAAAAGAACCTATAGAGCTACAGTTCCGCAGCTAGTGGGTATTCTACCCCAGTGCATTTTATCAAAAAGGAAGGAATACATTGATGGAATGAATCCCCTGTTACAGTTATTGGTTCTGATGGCATCTTCCCAAATCAAGTTTTTGCGATCCACGTAGCTCCCCACAAACGTTGGGAGCTACATGGATCGCAAGCATTTGACTTGGGAAGATGTTCTCAAGTTAGAATTTGGATTTTCTCCCCTGAAAATGTTGATGCCGTTCAATCAAAATTAGCATTACAAACATAATTGCATTAGAGTGCATTAACCTATGACATTTTGATTGGAAAAAAATAATGTTTGATGTTAAGATTATCATATGCTCAAATTGTTTTGTGATATTTTTTACATACATATCTGTAGTATTCTACAAAAAAAGTTTTATATTCTGACAACACACCACTGTACTGGATTGACCAGTCAGATTGGCCGAGGTATATACCTGTACAATCACACTGCCTATCCAGACCTGGGGTAATTGAAAAATGTAATTGTAATTGACTGTAATTAATTGCATTTTCTAATGTAATTGAAGGTAATGTGTAATTGAGAGAAATTTCACTTACATGTTATTGTAATTTAATTAATTACAGGACTGAAAAACCATGAAATTACAATTTCTTTTTCAATTACTTTTCAATTACTTTGAACAAGTTTGATTTACATGTATTTCTTTGCATAAGTTCAAAAACTTCTGTTTTAAATAACATCTCAAGACAAAAGATATAAAATGTTTTGATATTTTTCTCATTTCTCTTGAAATATTTTCTACTTACATTTAAATTTGTTTTAAAATAATAATAATATATGTATTTACAAACTAAAATGTTTATTTACTTAATTTAAGGACTATCCAAAATTTGTATGTATGGTCAAAAATTAAAATTTAAAATACATGCTGTTTATGGATCAGAACTGGGACTAGCAAAGGTTTGTTATTCATATGAGGTTTAATTAAAAGTTGGCGCAATATACAAGGTATGATGATCTGTAATGTAATATGAACACAAAGATTTGAATTTCAAGTAAAATTGTTGATACATACCAGAATATTTGAATAACTTTGCAGGTACACCCCTAATCAATTTTATTTCTAAATTTTAATAAATGATTCTTTTAATGCAAGAGTTTGGTTTCCTTAATTTTGTTTTTGTTTATACCCACGCAACTTTTTAAATTTGATTCCAGCAAATGTACCGGTATTTGTTCTCTTTTATGTTTAAAACTGCATTTTGAAGCATTTGACCATTTAATATTTATTGCCAGTTTCATATCTCCTAAGCATCAATCACTTTTCAAATTATATTTACAATTCCACCTATACTCAGTCAAAACACTTTGAATTGTTTTTATGGGTATCATAGGTTAATTAAGAGAAACCTTACCCCCTTTGTCCGGAGCAAATCTCCTGCAGTATTTGAGACAGGAAGTTTTTATTATGTAGATCAGTTGTACATATATTAAAGGTGTGCATGAAACTTTTGTTTTGATCTTTGTTAATTTATGCTGCAATAAATAGTTGTTGAATTTAGTCATTTTACGTCAAATGTTTGCCAACAGGATGCCCCATTTGTCCTGAGCAAATCTTCTACAGTTTTCAAGACAGATGGATAATGCCAAAATCACAAGTTGTTGTACTTGGTCATTTTTAGGTCAAATATTTACCAAAAGGGTGTCCCATTTGTCCTACAGTTTAATAGACAGGAAGTATTTATAATGCAGATCATTTGTACCTGTATCAGAGGTGTGCACAGTACTTTTATTTTCCTTTTTTATTAAAATCCAAGCTACTGAACTTTCAGAAAAAGGCTACTTTGGTGGAAGGTTAAACATTGAAAATTAATAAAAATTACAAGTACATTTCAAATATTCAGGGTCAACCCATGTGTAAGATATACTGTCCATGTAAAAGAAAACCCGGTTTGCTGTCACATTGACAGCTTTCCTCTTGTTGAAATATGTATTCAGGAACTGTTATTCCGGATAACTCCTCCCACAATATTAAAGCTACATTTATTTGACTTTGCACAGTGATTAGGCATGGATTGAAGATGTGCATATTGTCATGTTTTAGATTTTGGCCAGAAATTTACTTTGCACAGTGACTAATTGTGATTTTGACGGGTAGTTGAACTTGTCCATTTTATTGAAATGTGTATTCTTGAACTGTTGTTCTGGACACCACTTCCCACAATATAAAGCTACATGTATTTTACTTTCCACAGCGATTAAACATGGTTTGGAGATAAACATATTGTCACATTTTAGATTTTGGTAAAAAATTTTGATTTGGGGAGGGGGGTTACTTAAAATTTGCCATTTTATCAGAATGTGTGTTCTGCACCTGTTATTCCTATTAAATCCTCCCAAAAATATTACAGCTACATTTATTTTACCTTAAACAGTGATTAGCCATGGACTTTATATGTGTGTATTGTCACAATTTTCATTTTGGCCTGAATTTGTGTTTTTTTGTTGGGTGTAGGTGGACTTGGCCATTTTATTGAAATGTGTGCATTTGGAGGGTCGATTCTGGATAACTCCTGATTGGTTATACATGTTATATAAGTAAGCTGTGTCAGATATTTGAATTTTAAGTTCTTGAAATTTGTTTATCTAGTGCTTAGAAATTAGATGTATATGTTTTATATAATATCCCATTGCGGGGGCATCATATGTGTCTTACAGACACAAACAGAGTAGCTAAATTTTATCCAAAATTTGAATAACACATCAGGAAAAACATTGGATGATGGCAGTGGGCGGCGGGGGCATTTACTCTCTAGTTCTTTTTGTTTTTAGAAAGTTCAATACAGGGGCTGGCAATATATAAAATTAATCAAAATTCACATGGATGTAACTTGACTAATTTTTTAATAAATGATAATTTTCTATGAAATATTGTGAGCTTATATAGTCCGTGACCCCCAATTTCTATTCTATTTTTTGGAAGTTCAATTTTTGAATATTAATTCTGAAAACTATTGAAAAATTCTGATGGATTTTGCTTATACCCCCAAACCATCTTAAAACTTGGTTTACAAGTTTTATTGGTGAGAGTGTTTTTTGAGTTATGCCCGTGCAGGGTATCACATAATCCACTATTGCTATTTTTAAACTCAAGATGTAGCTGTTCACTGTTTACTTCCACTGTCTGCCTCTTGAGGATGTCAATTTTAGAATCAACTACATTGTATTTACCTGGTATTGAGATTAAAATAGGCTTTTTAGCCACTATGACCTTCATAAATGATTTGTGTGTGTGTGTAATAGTATACATTTTTTTCAGTCTATAGAAAAGTATGTCGGCATGACTTGTTCCATTCATTTAGTAATTTTCAAGTAAATCTGATAATATATCTTGTACATGTTGGAGTTATTGCCCCTTTTTTGGAAAATTGTGACATATCTTGGACATGTTAGAATTATTGCCCCCTTTTTGGAATTTCAAAAGTGTTACCTTATACTTTATAAACTGTAAAAGATAGAGGTTAAGTAGGTTAATGAGGTAATGAGATGTCTAGAAAGTCATAGAATTTTATGACCATTTTGGATTCATATTTCAAGAACAATATACTAGTAAGAGATAAGGGAATCTTGAGGGGGTTTCATCCTAGAATCCTGACTACTATTTTTTTCTAAATCCAGAACTAAACAGGAACTTAAAACTGATGAAATCCTGATTTCCGGTGCACTTATTTCCCGAAATCCCAGGCTTAAAGTATAAAAATTCTGAATTTCTTAGCTTAAAAACCTCAAATCCTGGCATCACAAAAAAAAAAACTCAGCCCTTTCTCACAGATAGAGGCAAAAAATATTCAGCATGTGATAACAACTTTGCCATCATTTAATGACAAGGCTGTTCCTTATTTTTCCTTACATATGAAAAGATTGTTCATAATACTAACACAGTTTAAATCTTACAGGTCTCTTGATTCTGTTTTCAGATAAACAACTGACAGGGTTTCTTTGTTCTGTTTCCAGATAAACGACTGTTTACAGAACACAGACACATACAGTTAGAAGCTGTGAAGTCATTACAGGATTCTTGTTTCTGTTTCCAGATAAACGACTGTTTACAAAACACAGACACATACAGTTAGAAGCTGTGAAGTCATTACAGGGTTCTTGTTTCTGTTTCCAGATAAACGACTGTTTACAGAACACAGACACATACAGTTAGAAGCTATGAAGTCATTACAGGGTTCTTGTTTCTGTTTCCAGATAAACGACTGTTTACAGAACACAGACACATACAGTTAGAAGCAGTGAAGTCATTACAGGGTTCTTGTTTCTGTTTCCAGATAAACAACTGTTCACAGAACACAGACACATACAGTTAAAAGCAGTGAAGTTTTCAAGTTTTGGTTAACGGAATCACTTGTGGCTAATTTTTGTTTTTAATGAAAGAACAACTATTAAATTTTATATTTTTAGCTGTAGTAGAAAGTTCCTGAGGTCAAAATTTCTTTAAATTCTCAATTTTTAAGGGTACCCTATAACAGAGACTTTAAAGTTATAGAAAATAGTAGAAACCTCTAATATGCTAAAAAAAAGCTATTTATATTGAAGTCTAGACCTGAAATATTGATTTGAACCATAGAATGCAAGTTATGTTTTATTGGTTTTTATTAGTTATCGGTATATTGTCGAGGTAAATTTGAGTCTAAATTATAATCACATTTTCATTGACTCCGAGTTAACTATGCCTTATTTCCGAAATATTCTAATTTGAATGGAAGTACCAATACAAATTGGCATATTTTCCAAAAATCATGAATGAAATTTTGATCCTTACAGAGAAATCAACAAATTAAACGCTAAAATTTGAGTAAAACTTCAAAATTTTGGTTGATCTGCAAACCCCTCAGTTGGTAATTTGCCTTATAGTGTACAACACCATGTAACTCTATTCATTTTTTCTCAAAACCTAAGTCTAGTAAAATCACGTAAATCTTTTGAAAATTTTACGTTACTTGCGTTTTGAATTTTCAAGCAAGTGTATTTATTTTCATGTTTTAAATGCCATTTCCATATCATTTTAGATAATAAAATAGTGTTGTGTTTCAGTTCCAGCAGACTAAACACATTTTATATCAGTACCGGTATGTGTGTTTTTTGACAAAAATGATTTAGTTATACAAATATCAAAAATACGGTTTATTTCGACTAGACATTTGTTAATTGTTAAGAAGTAAGGCTTAAAATTAAATTTAAGGTTAACTTTGAAGAATCGTCTTATAAAAGCTATTTGTGCGGTTATGCGGATGTAAACTTGGATTCTATTGGCTGATTAACCACCTGCTAAATAACCATGTTCGCCCTACACAACAAGACAATCAATAATCATGATAATGTAGTGTTTCGCCTAGACCAAAGTCATTCAAAAGTGTACATATAAGAATTGTATATAAGGACAAAATTTACAAACATGCAGTAAGCATGGATAAATAAACATATTAAATTAAACATAGTTATTTTCCATGTAATGTAACATTAATTTCAGCCTGATATTTACATTGAAAAATTAAAATATGAAATACATCTATGATCATTTATACTTGGAATAACATGTAAATTATATGAAATATGTTATTTGCATTCATTTTCAAAGGTTTTCGCTCCATGTATTACGAAAACACGATTTAAACTAAATACAACATCGAAATCAATACATCATTCCGCTGTGTATTGTCCAGGTTACATGGTCAGTCAACATAGTGTTTATGTGTAGAATCATGTAGTTAAATGTAGGTCATTTTGTAATTATCGTTTTCTTAGTTAAACACAAACTAAGGTTCGCATAACCGCACAAAAATGTTATCATGCATTGAACCAAATAAGATGATTATATAGATAGTGTCGAAAATGGTTGAACGGTGCAGCCTGATGGCGGCTTACCGTTCAATGATTTTCGACACTATCTAAATAATCATATTAGTTGGTTCAATGCATGATAACTTATAAAATGTTCAGTTTATTATACCAGATATAATCCCTCATATTTAGGAGGTTCAAATATGGAAAATGACGGACCTTTAAAACAAAATGGCAATTTTGAAACTTGTTGAATAAAGACAATAAACAAAACTGTTATAAAAAGTAAAACACACGAAATAGCCACATAAAATTCACAATGTTTATTCAAATTTTGTTACAGTTTAAATAGGTGAAATAAAACTAAATTGAAGTAGCATCAAAATTTTCTTAATTTCAGGACCTGACCTTTGACCTTATTTAAAATAAAATGTGACCATAGCCAATAACTATGACATGGTCATTTCGATGCGCCATGGTCTTTTCTTTCCATACATGTATAATGCAGGTGTGGGTTATTCCTTTAACCGAAATTTGGAAAAATTGTCTCTTGGGCACCTACTAATTATGCGTTTCTCATATCTGTTTCCAGATAAACGACTGTTTACAGAACACAGACATATACAGTTAGAAGCAGTGAAGACGTTACTGTCATTTGATGATAACACAAAGAAGTACAAACTTGTTAATGTTATGCTTCACAAGCTTTTCTCTGTAAGTTTAAGGAGTTTCAGATATTAGTACAATCTTTCAACTTTCACAATTTTATAGTTTTGGTCATATATTTGAAACTGTAGGCGAGAGGGGTCAAGGTAGATGGGTTCATCAAATATATGTCCATGGATTTTTTTTATTTTCAAAGAAAGGTTTCCTTTTGATGTAGGCATTGAGTCCAAAAAATATAAAGATGGGCCACCATGTTTTTGAAGGGTATATAGGAAAAACAAATTTTTTTGAAAGCATATCCAAACTTACTCAGCTTATCTCTTCCAAAATATTTTTGATAAATATGAAGAAAATTTGCTGTCATCTGCTATGTTTTCTGATTGCAGAATGTGAAATTTTCTTCAATGAATCTATATTTCATTAGATTATCTCCCTTTAGCAATACATATTGTTTGGGATTAGTCTGTATGAATGGCTGAAACCGTAGTACTGGTAAGCAATTTAAGCCATGTTAGCAAAACAGGTTTACATGAGTCCTACATTTGTATTATCATGATTATGTCATTTATTTCGATTATTTTGATAGTATTTTTAAATCAGTCTGTCCGCTAGCTGATAAAACCTTCATAGTAAAAAAAAAACAAATGTTTTGTCACCTTTTTTTTTCAATGATTCTGTCCACTTGCTAATAAAACCTTCATAGTTTAAACAAATGTTTTGTCAACACTTGCCAAAGTGTAAATTTATACAATCTTGATTTTTGGTGTTCGTACTGAACACCCTAGCTATCTGTTCAGCTTGAATTGGATAAAAATAGATTACATGCAAGGTGGGAAACTTTAAAGAGGTTAAAAAGTCTACTTATAAAATTGTAAATAATACAGTAAATTACTGAATAATATGGTAGAACGTTAAATACTATTGTCTTGAAATGGTAAAAATGTTTTAACATAGTTTAAAGAGGGAATCTGGGTGCTGAAAAGCTTTAAAGTGATGGCGGATTGAAACTAAAAAGGAGGTGTCAGTAGGCTTGAATATACAGTTCGAAACATTTATAATACACCAAAACCCATTTTAAAATACTACTTCGCTATTATTAAACTAATTAAATTTTCTGTATTGAGAAATTAAACGATTATCGAGTACATTTCTACAATTGATAATTGAAACGAAAATATTTGTTTCACACGTAGAAATATAAAAAATGATGAAATATCAGGATAATCTTTAAAGATGTCAAAATGGTTTCATAATGAAAGTTGTGGCACATTTTTGAAATTTTCATGATGTTTTGATACGTTAACTGCCTGATCTTAACGCCCGACATAATATTCCATGTGTGTAGATATTCAGTAAATCTCAATAAGCCGCTAGAGGGAGCAGAATGTTGTTTGTTTACATTTTCGATATGTTTTGATTTGAGACAAACGGCTCACGTGCGTATACCAGTATCTAGATGTAACTACATGTCTCTGCTGTGATTCCACCATAATCAGATATGGGAGATGTTGGACTCTGTGAAGGATTCTCGATTATTTGATTGCTTCTGTAGAAATGCCGAATTTGCACTCGATGCGCATGTACGTTAATTTGCGTGTGGATATAAATAAACACGATGCATGTAGGTAGTTTCATTTTCTCTGATCAGCTTATTTTACTTGTCTGAACCTTATAATGATTATTAACTTTGTCATCCATGTTCCAAATTCGTTTTGCATAATTGTTCATGTTCACGAGGGGAATTGCATGCATCTTAAAAATGTACGTAAAGAGTGGCCATGTCTGTCTAAAACATTTGGATATCCTCTGTATGAAAATATTAAGGTGTATCAATATTCCACATTTCCTTAGAATAAAAAAAGTTAATAATTCATATCCCTAAAACAATGCTCATAATTTAGGAAGTTGTTATACTCCTAACAAATCTTGCTCAATATGATATCATATTTTGACTGCACAGTTGTATGCTTAAGTTTGAAATTGGACATAGGAATGAGGTGAATTATTTTACTTTAACATGAACACCTTCAGCTCTTATAGAGCTTTGATTAATTTTCTCTCAAATGATCGATTTTATCATGAACTTTCAGTTAGGAATGAGGTGAATTATTTAACTTTAACACGAACACCTTCAGCTCTTATAGAGCTTTGATTAATTTTCTCCCAAATGATCGATTTTACCATGAACTTTCAGTTTTACATTCTATAAAAAAATACTGTACAATGGTTTTTCTTCCCAATTACCAATATTTTGCTTTATTCGCGGCAAATCTAATGTTGCGAAAATTTTATACCGCAAAATACAATTTGAATAAGATTTTATACTGCAAATGATGAGAAATTGTGAATATTTCAAGCAATTTTGAAAGAAATCGTGAAATTTGCAACCTGCGAAATAACCACTTATACAGTATTAAGTTTCCTGCAATTCAAAATTTGTTAAATTTTATTCTTATCGTCAATCTTTAGTATTAATCCAAAATGTCACCTTTTCTTTGAACCAATGCATTGAATTCAAATTGATGACAGTACTGTGTCAAGATTCTTAGTGTGTCAAATTTATTATTTTCTTTAATCTTACTTTAGATATTTAGTCATTTAGGTTTTAGGTGTTGACATGCTCTTATATTATCTGCTTGCTAAAACAAGTTAAGAAGATAAAAAAATTCAATGAAAACTCACTAAATTAAATTTTAAACCTTGTCAGCCTCTCATTTTCACTTATTTGTTAGTGTCTTTTCAACCTCTCATTTTCATTCATCTTTAGTTTTATTGAAGAGTGGAAAATGAAATCTTGTCAAATTAAAGTTCATGCCTTGTCAACATCTCATTTTGACTTATTTTCTGTATAGTTGACATGTTGTTCTTTACACAATTTTCACTTCAAGAAAATTGACGCTTGCAAAAAATATCCATCTTTGGAATACAAATCACGGAATTTTACAACAGCAAAAATTTTCTCCTTTATGGTAGCCTTTAGTCCATTTCATATTCTTAACAACTATTTATTTTTGTTTTAGGTATATATTTCCGGGATGTTTGTGTTTTATTTTGTAGGTTATAAATGAGGCAAAGTATAATTTAACTCAGTGGGGATTTGTACCAGGGGTAGACCCTTTTCCAGAAAATGAAACTGTTAGAGAAGGTAAGAGATGCTTAACTGATAACTAGTATGAAAATCTCTCAAAACTTTGTTGTCAGTACCAGTGATGAATTCATTTTCACATACAGTCGAACCTCGATAAGTCGAAGTCGAAGGGACCATCGAAAATTGTTCAAGTTATCCGAGGTTCTTGACATCCGAGGTATGGGTTTGGGCATTTTTTTCTATGTGAGATAAACAACAGACAAGAATATAACATGGTCTATTTTTGTTAAATGCATTTCCCGTCAATGTACAGAGTGTAACTATTGCATTTTTGTTGAAATAAAAAATTTCTTTTTTTATATATTTTGATAACAAATAAACATATTAGCATGAATGTACTATAGAATTTAAAAAACAAACAGAAAGTGCAAAAAAAAATAATAGGATCTTGCATAAGATCAGATTAAAGATCGGGATATCTTTTACAAGTGTAAGAAATTTCGTCTTTTCTCGAGTGGAGAGTAGCGAAACGAGAGGAAAAGACGTAGAATTTCTTACATGAGTGAAAGATATCCCGATCTTTAATTGTGATCGTATGCAAGTGCCTATTTCTTCCATAAAAAGCGAAACGAAACGTCTGGAAACCTTTACTGTTTGAACAACGTTGTCGCCATTCAAGTATTCTTTACATTGTGACGTCAGGTGTTTTATGACATTTAGTCATGGTAACGATTGTTGTATCACAAAAATCAACACGTCTGGTTGGTCATTTACGGGTGTGAGATGAGGTCGTGTGCATCGATCTTACATTGGTCTACTCTCACTGTAAACCACTATTTACGGAAGAAATATCAAACACTTTGCATTACTTTACGGGTAAGTGTCAATTTAAATTTCAAAATGAAACTGTTAAAAAGAAATAGGAAACTAGCCATAAAAATTGCTGAAGAAATTATGGATTGCTTGACTGAGTTGAAAAGCTGAAAATTGAAGCTGTAATTATAGTCCCTTATAATAATGAATTATTTTATTTCTGATTTATTTACATTTGGGTCATTTAAATTCATTCCAACAAAAGATCCAGATCAGCGCGGATTAGTTCCGCTTGGATGCGCATATCTGACAAGTAACATTTACTTGCTAGAAATCAAATTAATTAATTAATGACAATAATGTGTAGACAATGTATTGTTTTTCTTGAATGCATGAACTTGGACATATCGAGGTAAAATTGCATTTGAAATTTTGACGGGACCATAAATTATCCTTGAGTTATCCGAGATTTCAAATCAACCGAGTTTGAGTCATCAGAGGTAAAAATGCATTAATCGAATGGGAAATTTTGCCAGGACCGACAGTTTATTTTGACACAACAGGTTCAACTGTAATTCCGTTGAAAGAGGTTTATTTGGATGGAACGTCAATCAAAAATTATGACAGGGGTGTTTTTTTAACAGGTTAATATGTCATTTCACCATTCTTTTGTGAGGACATAGGATGTGAGCATTGGATATTGAACTATTGAACTCTATGTTGAGAATGTCACATCCCTGTACAGTTTATGTTGAGACTGTCACACCCTTCGATAGTTAATGTTAACAGTGTCACATTCATACCACTTTCAGTGGGTCACATCCCCAAACAGCTGAAAATTTGAATATGACCCACAATCAATCTGTAACCAATGCAGGTTATTGATATCACACAAACACCCCCTTTCGGAAGTTTTGACTCACAATGATCCATGGACAGTTATACTGTCACATTCTTGGACAGTTTATGATTAAACTGCAAGCCTCCTGGACCATGTGGACAGTTTATATTGAGACTGTCACGTCCCTTGACAGTTTATTTTGAGACTGTCACATCCCTTGACAGTTTATATTGAGACTGTCACATCCCTTGACAGTTTATATTGAG
>MJUU01021554.1:29684-50683 GCA_002080025.1 Modiolus philippinarum
GGGGGGGGGGGGGGGGGGGCTAGGATGAGAATCTAGAGTATTTCTTTATTATGATTATTATGGCCTAAAATATGGCTTAGCTGAATTTCCTTTGAAACTAAAGTAACTTTAGCTTTTCAATGTGTATTAAATAAGGGCAGTAGAAGACCGAAGTAACAAATCACAAGATTACATAAATCAAAGTCAAAAGACAAGTCAAAAACAAGAACACCAGAAGATGGAAGACTAAAATCACAACACACCCACAAAAAAAACATGAACACCACAAATAAAAAGCTTAAGCATTAATTGACACTGAAGTTGATATCTTTGACCTTGAAGTCGATATCTTCATACATCTTTGCCTTTGATATTATAAACTAACAAAAGAACTAAACTATAGTAAATTTTAAGTTTGAAGATGGCTTTTTAGTACTACTAACTAGTATCTAGGATAGATTCATATTGTTCATTGTTATTATAAAGGCTATTGATTCTGGATTCTTTTATATAATTATTGTCAGATCATTTCTTTCTCATACAGTTTAAAAGAACAAATATTACACATGGGGGGAGGGTTTGGATCCAAGAAAACGAGTTTAACCCCACTGCAATTTTTGCGCCTGTCCCAAGTCAGGAATATGTTGGTCATTGGCTTGTCCTTGTCTTCTTATAAAATTTTAGTTTCTTGATATTTGGGTTATTGGATGTGGTTTGTTTCCATTGATTTATTCACTTTTTTACCTTTTCGGGGCCATTTAGGGCTTACTATATGGTGTGAGGTTCCTCACTGTGTTGGTGACCCCTAGATGTTTTGTTTTTGTCGTTTTAACCTGGATATGGGATGTTGTCTCCTTGACATTTACCCCATTTCCTTTCTTTTTCATATGTATAATCCAAAACTGATTTAGACCAGTCTAGATTAGCCCATCCCAGTAGTTCCAAGTCCTTTCATTTGAAAACATGCATAATGATGTTCACAGAATGTTTACAAAGATCTGCACTGTTGTCTATTTATCACTGCATTGTTTACTGAGTGCAAGATAGGTAGTAAATTGTATTATAATTTACTTTAAATTTTACATTTATGTTAACAAAGTACAGAAGCAGACTTGATTTTAAAGAAATGCAATTACACTAATTGGCCTTTCATTAAAAGTACATAACCACAGACATTTATTTAAGTATGGTTGTCATATATTTTAGGCAGAGATGAATGTGTAGTTAAAATATGATTTGCAATGAATTTTTCATTTTTAGTTACAAATTTTAAAGATTCTAATAATGTAGCAATTTTTTAGGTGTGCCTCATTTTTCGTATTTTGTCTTCTTCACAGAAATGCTAGACTGCTGAAAAAATATCTTAAACTGTGGTGGATCATTGTTTGGTAATTAAAAGACTTAGCTATTGCATCCTCAACAATCTGCCCACAAACACACAGATATCAACAGAAAACTTAATTTGTACCTTGAGCATAATTTATTTCTTTATTGAACAAAGAATTATCTTTATTTTCCAGCATTTTCCAAAGTTGTTGAGAACACAGCTATGTTTGGTGACCTAGCTTTAAGACTACCAGATGTGGTCCATGACCTCTATGACAAGAATAAAGAATGGAATGATTTGATGGGGTGGAGTGTTTGGTTCTCATCAGAATCCAAAGTCTTCCAAGATGGAAGTGAAAAATTACTCAATTTGGTAGGATTATGTTATACTATTTTTAGCTCATCTTAGCCATGTGAGCTATTGCCATCGCTTAGTGCTGTCATTAGTCGTCCACCATGAACCTTTTTCAAAAATCTTCTCTGAAACCACAGAGCCAAGATAAACCAAACTTAGCCTGTATCATTATCCAAAGTATCTTGTTTCAGAATTTTATCCAAAGAGTCCTAGGACTAAACAACATTGCTGCCATTACTAAAAATAGCACATAGGGGAAAACTGCTGTTTTTTTTTGCAAATAATATAAAAACAATTCCAAACTTCAAAAATCTAACACCAGTAATGAAAGTGATCAGCATGTCAAGATCTACCCACAATGGGAATTTGAAGAAATTCTGATTACCAATTTTATAGTTATTATCTTTTTCTGTAAAATTTGCAAAATTTTGATATTTATATAAAAACTTTCACAGATAGAGGTCAACATTAAATTGTGAAAAGGTTCAGCATATCAAGATCTATTCACTTGAAAATTTTGAAGAAATCTGAGTGCCAATATAGTTATTGCTTTCCCTTTATTGGTCAAATTTTATACATTTTGCCCTATATTTCAAAAACAATTTGATGTAAAGGTTAAGTTATAATACATAATTGTTCAGCATGTCAAGGACTTTATTTTGGAAGGGGAGATTATTCATTAATTTGTAGATTTTTGTCATGAAAAACGGGAGGTTTCAGAACATGTACTCTTAAAAGGCTCATTAGTTTTGATGAAATGGTACACAGTTGTAGCATATAACCTGAAAATCTGCATGAAATATCATTGTTGCTGGTCGAAATTTGGAAGAGACTTGTATATTTTTTATGGAAAAACATGGTAGCGCCTTGTCAGCACATGGATGGAAATTATGAAAGGGAGATAATTTATCAACTTGTGTGATTTTTTGCCCAATTTTGACAGAAAAATAATATCATTGTGTCCACTTTTTTACTGTATCCACATCTGTATTGTGTGCATACACAATTAAATTTGGAATCACCATATTGATACAGAGTTTAATAAGCGGTTATAACCTGTTCCCATTCAGTGACAGCTCTAGTTAAGTTTGTTGAACAGATTTAAGAAGTCACAAGTTCAGACAGTAACATATTGCGGGTAATTTTCTTATTCTGATTTGTTCTTTATAGAAGGGTATTAATTTTTGCAGTCAATGATTTTTTGCTATTTATGAAATTTGTGTAAAAACAAATAATGAAAAGATGAAAAGACTTTAATTTGGCAAGTTTTTGTTTTTGTGCTGTCATAAACCTTGCAAATAAAGAAAAATTAGAACTTTGTGAAAGTCACATCCTATACAGTTTTTCATTGCTGTGCAGATACTGTGGAAGAACTTTTATTCGTGAACATCAATTTTCGTGGTTTTATTTCATTGGTACTGAAATTCGTGGTTTTAAATTCCATACGATGAACTCTACAGAAAAAATGCATTTTGTTGGGAACTTAATTTCGTGGTTTAAGCAAAATCCATGAATATTGGAACCCTACAAACAATAATACTTTCACAGTTCTTCAATTTTATTGATATAAATATACATTAGTTTATGTTGTACAGAAAGAAGGAGTTCATTGTTGTACAGACTCAGTAGTTCATTGCTGTGCAGATAAAATTTCTATGTTGTACATATACAGTAGTTCAATGTTTGTACAGACATGATAGTTCAAAACTGAACTGATACAATACTTCATTGTTGTACAAATGCAGTTAATATACTCCCACTCTATAGAGGGCATTAACCATGTCTTTCCATTTGTCCATTCGTCCGTTTGTCCACAAATTATTTACATCACAGTTATTTCAGTTTCTGCTCAAGGGACTTATTTCAAACTTGATGTGCAGCCACGTGATGGTTAGTTGTAAGCAACTTACTATTTTGAGTCCTGGCGGATGTATACTTCCTGTTTAACCAAAATGGACTTAGCTACGAAATTTAGTGAAACATGAATTTTTTGTTGCATTTTCCTCAGCTTCTGCAAGAAGGCTTGATTTCATATTGGTAGGCAGCCTCTATATGACTAGTTGTAAGGAATGTCCCATTTTGATTCCTGTCAGATATGTACTTCCTGTTTGACAAATGTGGACTTTGTACAAAATGTACTGAAACATGAATTTTTCAACACATTTTTGCTCAGCTTCTTCTAAAAGGATTCATTTTAAATTTGATATACAGCCTCTATATAATAAGTTGTAAGGATTGTCTTATTATGAGTTGTGTCGGATGTGTACTTTCGGTTTGAATAAATGTGGACTTTGAACAAAATATAGTTAAACAAGAATTTTTCATGGCATTTTTCTCAGCTTCTACAAGAGGGATTGTTTTCAATATTGGTATGCAGCCTCTGTATGATTAGTTGTAAAAAAAAATGTCCTATTTTAATTTAATTAAATTTATTTTAATTTAATGCTATATTTATTTAATGAGGATTACAAACAGCCCGGTGGCTACAAAAATGCTCTCAACATAAACAGACAAGACAATATACAATACAACTCTCATTCACACAGTCTCACATATAGAACAAACACATGTTATCGAAAATCAAAACCATACAAATAAATTATATAAAACTTTTACTGTTTTCAATAAATTCAAACACATATTGAAATAACATTTTGTTGTCATCCGTTAAGAAATCATCATTTCCAAATATAAAGATTTTAACTAGGTAGTTGCACAAAATTTCTTTAAATGTCCTATTTTGAGTTCTGTCAGATATGTACTGCCTGTTTGAAGAAATGTGGACTTGGTTAAAAGATGAAGTGAAACTTGAAGTTTTCTTTGCATTTTACTCAGATTCTACAAGAGGAATTAATTTCGAACTTGGTATGCAACCACTGTATGCAATATCAAAAATATGGATTACTACATTCTGTTATCTCTTGGTGATTATGTCATTGTGTCCATACTTGTATTGTGCCTGCACTTTAATTGTGTCCACACCTGTATTGTGTCTACATACACTTAAATTTGTGCATACCATATTGATGCAGGGTTCAGTGAGTGGGGGTATAACTGGTTGCCATTCAGCGACAGCTCTTGTACGGTGTTGAATCAGCATAGTACTTCAGTAAGTCAAACAGAAGACTCTGAAGCCAAATATAGTCTTAACACATTGCTTTCCACAATAGCATACACCAACACAATCAAGGGTAGGTCTTTTTATGGCCCTTGTTTAATTGAAACTGTGTATGAAAACAAAGACCAACTATCCAGTAACTGGGATTTTTATTTCTATTCACAGATGTCTCAGGAGATAAACTTAATACCAAAAGAAGAAGATTATGTCAATCCATTCAGTCTTGAATCACAGAAGTTAAAAGAGAAGGTATTATTTAAGACAATGGTTTGATATATTTTGGTTTTGTAACCTTTTCTGATTTTTTCCAACTGTCAAACTTAACTTCATGTCTTCATATTTTAATGAAGATCATTTCGAATTTGCAAGATTCTGTTTTTCCAGCTGTCAGACTTAACTTAGTGTCTTCATATTTTAATGAAAATCATTTACAATTTGCAAGATTCTGATAGGGTTTTTGTTATTGTGTTCATACTAAAAATCATAAAGTGCAGAATATGGCAAAAGATTTTAGTTATTATTCAACGTTCTGAAGATAAATGAGACTCATAAGATAGAATCTTAGCACAAAAAACACACATTTCATTATACACGGATGAAAATTTGTCTGTTTATGAAATACAACCAAGATATGGTGCAAATTGTAACAGTGGATTCATTCCGGCAGTGTTCTCCTTCCTTTTGGATAAAATGCATTAGGGTAGAATATCCACAATATCTAATTGACCAATCACAATGGAGTACTGACCGTGACGGAATAAACATCAAGGTAGAAATACAATCGGTTGTTTATACCCGGAAATTCTGCACCCCGGAAAGAAAGTACGCTTACAAAATGCAATGAGACAACCCTACAAATATTAAACACAGAATTGGGTAAAATAGATGTTATGGTTCAGCCTTCAATAAAAACAAATTCTCAATCTTCTAGGCATTAAACATTTACGATAAATTCATATATCTAATTTTTCAGGCTATGAATGATGTGGTTAATTATGCCAAGTCAAAGGTCAAGACAAAGTCAAATAAAAAGAAAAAGGACAGGAAAAAAGGACCAAGACTTAGTGGTGTCAGCCATACTGAACTTTGACCCCAATATCAATTCATGAAATTTTAACATTTCTGCAAATGAAAATTGGAATTTTATAATGGTATGGGTAACCTGTTGAATGTATATGTTTGTGCAAGCTCTTTGTTTCTGGTGGATGAATTTAATTTCAGCCGACTTATCCACATGATTTTTTATGAATGAAACTATGTAATACATGTGTCAAAATCACACTTTTATCGTGAAAAAGGACATTTTGACAATTAATGTCTTCAGTAAGATAACATCAAAATAATTGGAATAACATTTTCAATGTCAAAAAATGTCATAATTCTCAGGAACTTCTAGTATCAGTGCTAGATCTAGAGATTTGTCTAAGGCGGGCACATTTTGGCAGGGGTTTGTCAATTTCTAAGGGGGGCTGGGCCCTTCCTCTCCTTGGATCCCCCACTGATTGTATGTCTTTGCAAGCTTTGCAAACAAATTAGAGCTAGTTTTGATATTTAGTTTCATAGGTGAAAGAGGTATCAGAGTTGACACTTGAGACTTTGAAATATTGCAAACCTATAATTTTTTACATATCATACCCAGATTAATGGTTAAGGTAGCTGACAAGAAGACTTTGAAGTTTGGTTTGAGGGTATATGTCTAGAAACTTTTAAATGTTAATGTTTCCAATCAAAATGGTTGAACAAAATAAAATAACATTATTATATAGATAGCAGTGATTTACCAAGTTTTCCCAGTTATTAATGTCACCTGTGAAAATAAAGGATTTCATGTCACTGTAGGAATTGACATCACAATATCTTGTCAAGGTCCTTGTCAAGTGCACATCAGGCACAATGACATGAAAAAATAATCTACATAAAATTGCAACAAAAATCACAGAAATATATGGAACGCCATCACTGCCTTATAAGAAGAAATTACTATGGCATGATGTAAATGTTCTTTACATTATGCCAAACCATTCTTACTTGATGTGAATACACCATTACTTTATCCGAAATCTTTGTGACCTGATATGAAAACACTATTACATGATATGAATACTTTATTATATGATTCGAATATTTCATAACATGATATAAATAATTCATTACATGATATGAACCACTTCATTGCATTATATGAATACTTTATTACATGATACGAATACTTTATTTTATTATATGAATACTTTATTACATGATGTGCAAACTTCATTACATGCTATAATTACTTTATTATATGATACGAATATCGTATTACATGATCTGAATATTTCATTACATGATATGAATACTTCATAACATGATACGAAAACTTCATTACAATATATGAATAGTTTATTGCATTATACGAAAACGTCATTAGATGATATAAATACTTTGCTACGTGATACGAATACTTCATTACATGTTATAACTACTTTATTACACGATACGAATACTTCGATTACATGATATGCACACTTCATTACGTGATATGGTTTCTTCTTAACATTATGTGTATAGATGTACATTGTCATGCCAAATGTTCATAACGTGATACGAAAACACATATGACATTATGTGAAAACTTCTTTATAAGAAACTTCGTTATAAGAACACGGGACCTCTCGGACGTCACAGTACTTATATTTATATAACGAAAAGGTTGAAGGTTTCTCGAAAGAAAGATTAAAAATCAGAATAGTGGCATTTCTTGTTTGAACGTCGGCTGTATTTCTTATAAATGTTTTGACGATTTAATTAAACGCAAATTAATAACAAAATTACAATAGGATTTTAAAAAATGGAGAAAAAGACATTCTGAGTGATAACAAGATCAATTTCCCTGTATGATAGAAACACAATAAAGAGACGACCAATTTATTTTCGGGGGGAGGGGGGAGGCGATTTTGTAAGTAAAAAATCTAATCCTACTTGTGATGAAAATAAATAATTTACTTCTGATCACTTCTGATTAATGAATATTTTTTTTATTGTATATGCAAATGAATAATTTTATGTCGCATGCTGAAATTAAATAATTTGTTCGAGATTTTCATGAAAATAAATAAATTTTCCAGACAAAATCGCCTAAGCCCTCCCCTTAAAATAAAACGGTCGTTCCCTAAGTTGGCTATTCAATACAACTTGGAAAGGAAATGGAGATATGCCTTGTAAAATGTGATATATTTTGTCTTTTTGAGAGTGATTTTAAATTTAGACAAACTTAAATTATATTTTATGAAAATATTTTAGATAATAACATTTAACTTTTAGTTGATTGACGCCTAAGTCCATTTGCAGGTTGGCAGTTCTGATCTTTTGGAACTTTTTCAAAAAACAAAACAAATTAATGTTAACATTTTTTAGCTCACCTGACCCGAAGGTGAAACCTCTGAAACCACTGAAGCAAATTCAACCAAACTTTACAGGAATGATGTATGGAAGGTCCTTTACATAGATTGCTCATTTCGTTCCGATCCGATAAAAAACATGGCCTCCAGTGCGGAACTTAGGTTTAACATTGGACCCTATGGGAAAAATCACATTTTCATCTTCTGCCCAGAAACGGCTGAAGCAAATTGAACCAAACTTCACAGGAATGATGTACTTAAGGTCCTTAACAACAATTGCTCATTTTTTTCCGATCCGACAAAAAACATGGCCACCAGCACGGAACATGGTTTAACATTGGACCCTATGGGAAAATCACATTTTCATCTTCTCCTCTGAAACTACTGAAGCAAATTTAACCAAACTTTATAGGAATGATGTACTAAAGGTCCTGTACAAAGATTGCTCATTTCGTTCACATCCGACAAAAACATGACTGCCAGCGCGGAACTTAGGTTTAACATTGGACCTATGGGAAAAATCGCATTTTCATCTTCTGCTCTGAAACCACTGAAGCAAATTCAACCAAACTTTACAGGAATGATGTACTAAAGGTCCTTAACAACAATTGCTCATTATGTCCCGATCCGACAAAAAAAAACATGGCCGCCAGCATGGAACATGGTTTTAACATTGGACCCTATGGGAGAGTCAAATTTTCATCTTCTGCTCTGAAACGGCTGAAGCAAATTTAACCAAACTTTACAGGAATGATGTATGGAAGGCCCTTTACAAAGATTGCTCATTTCATTCCGATCCGACAAAAAAGATGGCCACCAGCATGGAACTTAGGTTTAACATTGGACCCTATGGAAAAAATCACATTATCATCTTCTGCTCTGAAACCACTGAAGCAAATTCAACCAAAATTTACAGGAATGATGTACTAAAGGTCCTTAACAACAATTGCTCATTTTGTTCCGATCTGACAAAAAACATGGCCACCAGCACAGAACTTAGGTTTTACATTGGACCCTATTGGAAAAATCACATTTTCATCTTCTGCTCTGAAAACACTTAAGCAAATTCAACCATACTTTACAGGAATGATGTACTTAAGGTCCTGTACCGAGATTGCTAATTTTGTTTCAATTCGACTAAAATCATGGCCGCCAGTGTGGAACTTATTTTTAACATTGGACCCTCTGGAAAAGTCACATTGCAATCTTCTCCTCTGAAACTGCTGAAGCAAATTCAACCAAACTTTACAGGAATTATGTATGGAAGGTCATTAACAAAGATTGCTCATTTAGTTACAATCGTATAGAAAACATGGCCACCAGCAGGGAACATAGTTTAACATTGGACCCTATGGGAAAGTCACATTTTCATCATCTCCTCTGAAACCAGTGAAGCAAATTCAAGAAAACTTTCAAAAAAAAAATCCTCATTTCATTTCAATCTAACAAAAAACAAGGCCTCCAGTGCAGAACATAGTTTAACATTATAGCCAGGTACATGTATGTGAAAACCATACTTTTCATTATCTTCTCTGAAACTATTATTAAAGCAAATTATAACTGTATTGGAGTGATGTATTGATGTTCCTTTGCAAAGATTACTCATTTCAATAGGATCAGACAAAAAGCACTGGTGTCAATAGAGAACATAGCTAAAGATTAGACCTCATTGGTAAAAACATCTTTTTTGGTCATGCATGGCATAGACAAAGCATTTTGTCAGGTGAGCGATACAGGCTCAGTCTCTTAGCCTCTAGTCTGTATTCCTTTTCACTCTTGGTTAATAGAACTTTTGCTCGACAATTGACAATATGTTTCTTTTATTTATGAATGGGAAATCTATGAATATTTTGGATCATGCTTTATCTATATAAATGGACGTGCACGATATCTCTTACGATGCCGCCACACCAACCAGGAGCAGTCACTATCTCCTCGTCCAACGATAAATTCGGGGTCTGATCGTCGGGAAGTCCGGCTGTGGCAAGACCACGCTGCTGAATAATCTTCTCCTACGCTCTGGGTGGCTGGACTGCGATCGCCTCTACGTCTTCGGGAAATCTCTGCACCAGCCAATCTATCAGCTCTTGCGAGCGATGCTGGAGGAAGCTTTGACCAAACAGGCCATCCGAGAGCTTCTTACCTTGCAGGACGAATATCCGCTGCTAGATCTCGTCGAAGCTCTTCTCCAAGGGCCTGGTGGGATCGATGCCTCCTTCTTCGATCAAGGCGGCGACTTGCACGACCCCCGGGAGCTTGATCCGACGGATAAGAATCTGATGGTCTTCGACGATTTGAAGCTGAGCATGCAAAATTAGTGCGATGATTACTACGTACGCTGTCGCCATGATAACGTCGATTGCTTCTCCCTCTGCCAGAATTACTTAATGCTGCCACAGCAGACCATCAGGGAGAATGCCAACTTCATCTGCCTCTTCCGCCAGGACGATCGAAATCTCGACCATATCCAACGCGACTACTGCACGGACCTATCGCTCGACCAATTCAAGACCCTCTGCCACCGATGATTGTCTGAGCCTCATGGCTTCGTGACCATCGATCTGACCAGTTCCCCAGAGGCCTGAAGATATCGGTCCAAACAAGATGAATTCTTCGTAGTCCAAGATAAATTATGAATCCCATGATGAAAGATATCTCTTGGCCCAATTCGTCGAGCAGATCATCCCTTGGAGAAATCTCTGCCTTAGGTGTTCGCTCGAGCATCAAATCAAGCAATCCAAGGATCTCGGGCGATGCTGGTGCGGAGTGGACGATCCAAGTAGGTATGGAGAAGTGCGACGACCTCTGCCATTCTTGTATTTCCCAGCGCCTGCAAGCCGATCTGGTGGAGAGTGATGAATGCCGATGCCCGTGCAAGCATGAGAAGATGGAGATGGGGAGTCGAGAGTGCGGGAGATGCGTGTTGGTGTGGCTCATGCCCCGTCACGCCCCGGACGATATCAGTACCTTGGGGAGATATAGCACCAAACCCCGTCCTTTGCCCCAGCCCTTCTGCGGTCAAAATTTGGTGAGGGGGCATCCCCGCCAGCTTCCTTGCCGACCGAGAAAGGATATGTGCAAGAAGCATATCGACCTTTTTTCGAAAGTGCGCTGCCAACACGCGTGCAAAACGGGAAGAGTCTGCGAGAAAACCTGCCCAGAAGGATCCACTGTCCGCCGCCTTCATCGTCCGAAGCCCTCTCAATCGCCAAACGCTCCCTCAAACGCCAAAGGCTTCCCCGAACGCTGCTCAAACACCAAAACGCTTTGCCGAACGCCCCTCCAAATGCCAAACGCTTCCCCGAACCTCTCACGCTCAGAGGTCGTAGCCAGGGCCGCCAAGTACGGTCGATGGTGGTGAGGTCGTTTGCCTTTTTTGGATGCTCTAAGAGAATCCGAAAAACCATGATCGTAGGGATATCTATATATAAATGGGCTTCATCAAGATCAAGAGCAAGGAGCACCGCGATATCCTGGCCAAGTCGCTGCATGACGTGAAGCAGAATATCAAGGCGAGTCAGTTGAAGAATCGCTTGGGAAAAACATGGGGTAAGTCGAGGTCTCGGCAGATTCTTCTAGCCTGTGGTGGAAGCCCAGGAGAAAGCCCACTTCGAAATCACCAAGAATATGCAGCCCACTCCCACTCCTAATCCCTGCCTTGCCCCTCCTCCAGACTTTTCAGACCCGCTTCCTATCGCCGAGGATCCTTGCACCGTCCTAGGGCAACGGGCGCAGCACTATCTTCAGCAAAGCATGACCAATTCTGCGGATCATACCTTTGGGCTGAGATCGAAGAACCGGGAATGCTCCGGTCACTTTCGACGGCGACGATCTCCAGGTCAATGGCCAGCAATATAAGGGGACGCCAGGGCTATTGGAGCTCATGGTAATGAAGATTTCGATATGGGCGATCTGGAGGCTTACAGTGATATCCTGAAGAAGACCTAAGCGATCTACCAGAATAATAGTGCCCTATCCAAGACCCCAAGTCCAACCCCAGCTTCAAGTGGAAGGCCATCGTATCCCATATCTATCGGGATACTTTTCCCTTCCATCAGACCCGACGCAGCTGACCGAGCGCTTAGATTTATGCACCTAGGCTTAAAAGGCTGGGAATACCGGCGTCCGCAATGAGATCGTAGCCATCCACGACGCCCTCCGAAGTGGAAAGTATATCGATAATGCCAGGTAGTAATATCGTAATATCCTTAAATAAACTATGCTTGTCACGAAGCACGGATATCGCCGCAAATATGCGGTTGGAGGACGGGGAATATTGGATACCATGAAGAGTCTGGTCGGGCGAGTCTGCCACCGCTAAGACCCTTGGGAAGAAAGCTGCCACCACCGCCACCAATGCAGCCATCAAGGGAGTGGAGAAGTGCACCACCAAAGCCGTAGATCATCTGGTGAGCAAGATCCATTCCAGTCCCAAACGTAAGCCCAAGCTTCCACCGAAATCCGCCGCCATCCTATCCAAGCCAAAGGAAATATCCATAACCTCACCACAGACACAGGTATCGCACGCATCCATACCCATAAATAATTGGCCGAGATGATGAATCTCCGTGAAGACCTAGTCTTCGACGAAAGCATCCAGAAGTACAAATTCAACGAATATCATCCCATCACCAGGACGCAGCTGAACAGCTCCGGCACCGAGATCCGCCTCAGCATTGAGTCGCAGGATCTCTTCTCCATCCATCCCAGAGCTACCTCTTGCTGGAAGGAAGGCTCTAGAAGACTGATGGGACGGCCTATGCCGATACCAACCTAATCTTTCTCATCAATAATTCAATGATGTACCTCTTCAAATCCATCAGCTATAAGCTTTCCGGGCAGACGATCGAGCACTCGAACGATCCCGGGGTCTCGACCACTATGCTGGGCCTTCTCACATATCCAGACCATTTCTCCAAGTCCCAAGGTCTAACCCGGCTATGGGTCAAGGATACTTCCCCCGCCGCCGCTGCCGAGAATATGGGATTTGCCGCGCGTAAGGCTTACGTCATCATCAAGCCTGCCAATAAGGGATCCTTCTCCTTCACCATCCCCTTGAAGCATATCCTCGGCTTTGCCCAGGACTACGAAAAGCTGGTGTACGGATTCAAGCATGAGATCACTCTCGTCCGAGCTTCGTATAATGACGCAATCTTCCGGGATGCTGCCAATATCAACGATCCTGGCAAGATCGTCCTCAGCAATCTCTCCTGGTACATCCCCTCACGTGATGCCCTCCGACGACCAGAAGCTTCGTCTATAAGACCATCAGCTAGATATCGGCTTCCGCATGAGGCAGTGTGATTCGATCGCCGTCCCCGAAAGCAATAAATTCACCTGGCGCCTCTCCACCAGAAGCAGCCCTGAAAGATCCCGATGGGTGATCGTCGTCTTCCAGACGTTAAAAGTAACGATCAAGAAGCCAATCCCGCCATCTTCGACCACTGCCCCGTGAAAGATATCTATGTCAACTTGAATTCCAAGAAATATCCTGTCGCGAGTTATTATGCCTCTTTCACGAAACAGAATATATCCAGGCCCTATAAGGAGGCCGCCGATTTCCGTTGGAAATTCTTCAATATGGATCACCTGGTGAGCAAACCTGGCATCACCCCGCCGACTTTACCGATCTCCATCCCCTCTTCGTATTCGACGTCCCCAAGCAGAGCGAGCGTCTCAAGAACTCGACGGTCGACGTCTAAATCAAGGCAGAATTCGATCGCAACGTCGCCGCCAATACCCATGCCTACGCTTTGGTCATCTCCGTTCGCATTCTCCAATTCGAATCAGACGGACGAAAGATGAACGTCGTCTACTTAGCTATATATAAATGACTGAGCTTCAGCAGATCAAGAATACGGCACCCAAGCGAGGATCTCCCTAGTCGTCTCCGGACGGGACGGTCGGATCTCCACGTGACTCCATCAACCATCCGTTTGGACACCTCCAACATCTACGAGATGGCCCTGGTCAACCTGGAGACCTAGCCGGTACCACTAATTTCCCAATATTCATGAGGGAAATCGCGTCTTCTCATACTCCCCCGACGATTGTGCACGCTGGCTCTCCATCGCCCTGAAGGTGGGATCCTATGATATCGATGATATCAATACCGAGATCCATAGGCGTATGCGTCATTTGAAATGGCCACGGCGTCAAAGATCATAATCAGTGCCAACCGAGCGACTCTGAGAGCCGTCCTCATCCTGCGAGAGCACTACCAAGTAAATTTCGACGTCCTCGATAGCATCCGGACCGTCCTGGGATTCAACGATGAGACCTATATCTACAATGCCAAAACCAATGGATATTTCGAGAGCGAGAGCATCGTGGATATTATCAACGTCAATAGCATCCTGGCGATATCATCAGTAGAAGCTACGTCGACGGCGTGCAGCAGCCCGTCATCTATAGTTTTTCCCAAACGTCACCCCCAGCATGTATATCGTCCAGAACCCCATGAATCTAATCTATCTTCCGACGACGGTGAACACCATCCACTCTATGGTGACGCATATCACCGATTAGGGCGGTCTGCATATCGATATCCGCGGCGAGCATTTGACCATGCCCTTCCACCTTCGCGAGATATAAATAAATGACGTATTCCGAGTATATTCTGAAACTGATCTCAAGCCAGAGGGATAAGCTCAGACTCGCAGCAATGCGCAAGCCATGCCCCACGAGCATCCGCCTCTCGCACGAGAATCTCTCAGGCAATGATACGTTTCTGCTCACGAATCGGCAGATCCAGAAGATCAATAAGCTCAAGCGGGCAGGCGAAGGTGGTATGATCTTGGAGATGAGCACCACCCAGCTGAAGCAAAATATGCAGAAAGAGGGTGGATTCCTCCCCATGCTCGCCGGGCTGGCGATGAAAGCCCTCCCCATGGTAGCAAAGACCGTTCTTTCAGCCATGGGAGTTGGTGCCTTGAGCGGTCTGGGTGGCGTCGTCGTCAATAACGCCTTGGGGTCTGGATTTTACCTCAAGAAGGGCGGCCAGGTCTGCTGCATGAAGCCTCACGGTGAGGGCTTATATCTCTCCCCAGCCCGACTGCCGAAGATCGTCCAGGGTGACGGCTTATATCTGAAGCGCGATGGTAAGATCTACGACGGCTTCGGATTGATCCTAGGCCCAATAGCCCATTCGAGAACGTCCTCCTCGGCATGCTTCTCTAGAGCCCTAGATAAATGACTGACGAAGTAGATGCCAGACTCGAGGATTACCCAGATTCCGAGGTCCAGAAATATGCCCGCATGCTTTGCGTCTATAAGCGAATGGATAAGGTGGTCTCCATTGTCCTAGCTACGGCCTCCATCAGCAGTCTAATGCTTACCGAAGGCACCATGGGATCGGCTTTGACCAGGGTTGGTGCCGTGGCGTCTCCCCCCTTGGATCCCTCGCTTGCCTGAGTGCTACGACCATACTAGTGCTCTCGTTGATTTCCAAGCAAATCGCCAAGAAGAAGAAGCGTCGTGATGATCTCCGTTTGGTTAGATCTTATCAGTCTCAGCTCCCGGGTGAAGATGATACCCCTGCCGTCTGCCTGAAAAATTATTACGATAGAAAGAATCGACTGATCTAGCCCTCGCCCCCGTTCAGCGAAGATCTAGCCAAGCATCCCCAAGGCCCTCGCTGATCTCAAATCCTCAAACATCAGAAAAGGACTCTCCCACACCCCCTCAAATCACCACTTCAAAGTCGAAGAAGTCATGTCCTGCTCTTCTTTGACGTTTTCATCCCATAATTATCGATCTTGAGCAGGTGCCACTTTCTTCGCGATGTTTGCTGCATTTCCCGGACCATTCTGCTGCACGGACAGACCTTTTCTCTCAAGCGTCAGAATCATGCCCTCCTCATGCTGACTTTAGTCTCCTTGACCCCACCACTTGGATTGTTTCACATGGCAGGTCGCGCCACCTCAGAATCGGCTCTCGTGTGGCCTCCCTTTGAGCTTGTGCCCTCTTTCTTACCTCCTCGTCGCTTTCTTCCCTCGAAGGACCTAGCACTCGAAAGTGCTGGAGTGTCTTTTGAGAAGATTCGGAATCCATAATTTATTGGATTTCCAAATTTTTTAATCTATTTTGGTGGCTCACAACAGTTGCATTGCCTCCCAGCACTTTTCAGCATCCCAGACTCGCTCAAGACCCATTTGCATCCCGGGCCCCAAATTTGGGGTCTTATGCAGGATTTCTGCATGGAAATGGTCTTGCGGCATAATTCTCATTTTTAACTACTATCCAAATCCACTATATATTTATTAATCTACATTAGACTGTATGAAAACTTTAGTTAATATCCCTAATTCTAAAACGGGAATAGCAAGAACTAGAAACTTTGATGCTGAATGCCTATTGTTTTAAAAGAAACGTCATGTTATAATTTCATAATAAACTGTTACTATCGTGATCATGTGGTTAAACACCGATAGTCCGAAGTATCCCTTTTAGAAATAGTAGATTTGTTTTTTTATCCCCGACAAAACAATCGGGCGGGGCATATCCGTACTTATATCCTTTAGTCCATAGGGGGTTGGTCAGGTTGTTACATTTTTTGTTCCAGCAAGCCTCCTACAATTACCATGAAAGTTTTTTTTGAATAGCAGATGATTTGTACATATATTGAAGATGTGCATGTGGTAAGGTTTTTGATTTTGGTGCATTTTTCTGAAAGAACAGGTT
The DNA here is from genome assembly GCA_002080025.1 of Modiolus philippinarum. NCBI lineage: Eukaryota > Metazoa > Mollusca > Bivalvia > Mytilida > Modiolidae > Modiolus > Modiolus philippinarum. The sequence continues at coordinate 46,522 of MJUU01021554.1, forward strand.
GTTGAAGTGACTTTGTAAAAGAAGGCCGTAACTTATGCTGCAGCTTTATACAAATGTATATTGAAGTTGAACATATGGAAAAGATTTGAGTTTAGTTCGAACTGAAAAGATTTGAGTTTAGTTCGAACTTTTTTTTTGGTGAGTCAGTTATAGAGCGCACATGATTTGTCTACACAACTCCCTTTACAGTTTTTCTGCAAATAAATTGTGATATATTGTTACATGAATCAAAGATGTGTATGTGTAAGGATTTTGATTTATTTGTATCTTTTCAAAACATTGTATATATTGCTTAACTTGGTCGAATTGGCTTGCTTTAAGTTGTTTATTTTGTGCATTATTAAGAAACCATTCTCCAATTCAAACATAGCGCAGGGCATATCATCCTTTTATTATTTTTGTTTTCTCTGTTTTGTTTTGTTTGTTTTATTTAATTAATGAAGATAATGCACATGTATTGAGACAAAGTCTCTACAAACTTATTTTAAAAAAAAGCAATGGAACAACACTTTTTTGTTTTCTTCATCTTGAAGTCGTCATGAGGCCTTGCGCATACCTCATAGTAAGTTCAAATCGGCACCTTAAACACATTTTATCTTTTTTGTATTTCGTTGTTTTTTTCTCCTTTTTTAAGTTTGTGTGTTTTTGATACTTTGGCTTGTTTTTTTTTGTTTTTTTTTTGTTTGTTTGTTTGTTTGTTTGTTTTTGTTTTGCTTTATATCATTTCCAGTTAAAGGCGTTTGAAATAGATGACACCAAAACGGTAAAATTAAAAAGAAAATCAATTTTAGTTCGATTTGAATGATAAAATAAAACAATTTTAAACATTTTTTGGTGGGTCTTTTCATTCACATGTCTTTCTTAAGACTTTGTATGACTTTTACTTTCTCTGAGTTTATTTTGAAGTGACCAAAAGGCGGCATATATGTTCGGGTAATTGCTTGTAGATTTTTTTTAGCCCACCTGGCTATGCCAGGGTGAGCTTTTGCCTTCACTTGGCGTCCGGCATCCGTCGTCCATCCGATGTAAATTTTTAATTTGAACATCTTCTCTGAAATCGCTGTGCCAATTGGAACCAAACTTGGTCACATTAGTACATGAGTGGTCCCCTTTAAAAATGTGTCCGGCAAGTATAACACAGCGGGGCTCAGATATGGGCGTAGGCTAATCCATGATTTAAAACACTATTATACGACAAATGTTCTATTGAGGAAACACATATTTGACAATCATACAGTGAAAACAATAAAGCATAAAGCTTAATAAGTCCAAACGTTGTGTATGCGAACAAGCACTATTGTCTAAAGACCGAATTAATCCATAATTCAGTCTTAAAGCGTAAAGCTTATAGTCTAGATATCAAAGTGATCTAAAGCATTAATCTAAAGCGCCCAAGTTAAAGTTAACGTCTATTATATAGTCTTGGGACTTCCTAATATAAAGTTCACATCATCAGGTAGCTTCAGGAAACATCGGGTTTTATCCATCTGTTGGTATTGTCACTAAGTAAACACTATAATCCAAATCCTAATATGTTTTGAAGAATCATCAACTTCGTAGAATAACAAGGTAGGTGACATCATTGCACACTGGCTAACTTATGATTAAGAAAGGTTACAATGTTTATGTGCATCTTTAACCTGGCATTGAAACAAGTAGATAATAAATGTCAAGCAATAGATGAACGCCAATGCTTTACGGCTACTTCTCTGCACTTGGGTGGTACAAACGTTAACGCTAAGCTAACTATGTTACATTAGTCCTTACGCCATCCAAGATGGTCGCAATCTGGATCTCTGTCGAAAATTTGACGTCATATTAAAAATCTCCTCTAAAACAACTGGGCAAATTTGAACCAAACTTGGCCACAATGTTCCTTAGGTTGCCACTTTTAAAAACTGTGTCTGGCAAGTCCGTAGCATATGCAAGATGGCAACAAGCAGGGAACAAGGTTTTAACATTGCAACATATGGAAAGTACTCAAAGATGTTCTTCTCTTCCTATTGGGCCACTTCAGGTCTACAGGTGGACGCGCCCACCAGCGGTCGCACATGCATAATGAAATAAAGTAATTCAACACCCGTGCGGAGTCACGTGTTGTTCCAACACGTCATTTCTGGTCAAAATGGCCGAATATTTCAATTAGGGTTACTTCTGGTTGCGCATGCACTTGACATCCGCTTCCGGCCATGTGACTTCCAGTCTACATCACTTCTGGTGACGTCACTTTCACTATATGCCTCACTGATAGCGTGACGGGTGTCGCTAGCGGGGCAGGACATGCTTACCCTTCCGGAGCACCTGATGTCACTCCCGGTTTTCATGGGAGTTCACACTATGAGTGCCTTAGTTCTTAATGTTATCTTTTTATTACCGTGCATTGTAGCTGTCTCACGTCCTTGTTTTGTCTTAAATTTTTTTTTATCTGTTACCGTTTTTGCCATGTCTTTGGACTTCGATTTTTGTAGTCATCGTTTCCCTTGTTCCTTCGGTATTCTAATGCTGTTGTTCCAGTGATCCACCACGATCCATCACATCAAATGATACTTTGCTCGTTCCCACATACTACTTGTATTTGAAGATCTCCTCTGAAACTACTCGGCCAATTGGATCAAAACTTGGTCATAACAGTCTTTAGTTGGCCCCTTTCAAAAATTGTCTGGCAATTCAGCATCACATTCAAGATGGTCGCCAGACAGAAACATAGTTTAACATTGGACCCCATGGGAAACAATTCAAAGGTCACAATAGTCCATAGGAGGTAACCTTTCAAAAATATGTCCAGCAAGTTTGCATCACATCCAAGATGGGCGCCAGAGGTGTCGGCCATGGCCTGGGTGAGCGATTCAGGCTCTTGAGAGCCTCTTGTTTTAAATTGGGTTTGTTTCCGAGGAACGAACTTTGGTTTTTTTAGGGTTGTATAGAAATATGTTTGTGATCTTTAGGCTTGCGAATCCTGGTACAGTGAAGAGACGTACGCCACATTTAGTGACCACATTGTAATTATAAGAAGGGTATCACATTTCTACTGAGCGTCGCTTGGAAGAAATGCAAGATATCTGACTGATAGATTTTTTAAAACTGAATTTCTTCAGGGGAGAGGATCGATGAAGATTTAATAGACGGAATAAGCCTGCGATATATGGGACATTTTCAAAATATGTCCATTTTTGTCTACTGAACAAATAAAACAAAATCACGAGTAAAGCATCACAAACATAATTTCAACGTCTGTAATAAAAAATTATGAAAAATATACAATATTCAAGTAACGAATTCATATGGAAAAAGCCTGCAATATAAAAAATCCATCAAGCATCTCTATTATTCGTCTTGTCCCTATAGTGTTGTGTATCAAGAAGATAAATTTTCTATACAGATTTTCTTGATGAAAATTAAGAAATGTATGAAAATGGTCCACTTTGCAAAGGTCCACTTCGCAACGATCTTGAAAAGAAGATGTGTAGTTAACGTTTCTAAAGCAACAAATGTGATTTTAATGAAAGAACAATCGCTTATAGCTATTCATCGTTGGCGATGCAAATTGACATTTTCTATGGACGCCAATTAAGAGCTGGCTTGAGAACATTTGTTAAAGCTACTCCCATTAAATAGAAAAAAAGAGGGAAAACGGGGAATGTGTCAAAGAGACAATGACCCAAAGGGGAGTAATAACAACTCAAAGCCACCATAAGATCTCCAATGAACGCCCGATGAGGAAACCCAACACCCAAAGGCAGGTCGGAGTCGGCCCCTTAATAAAGTAAATAATGTATGAATTCTTGTTTAAATGTAGTTCGAATAGATAACAGTTCAAAGAGGGCAAACAAAATCAAGCAAATAATACAAGACATGGGCAGACAGTTTTTGCTGTTTTTAGGCACTTTAGTCCAAAATATTCATAGATTTCCCATTCAAAAATAAAAGAAACATATTGTCAATTGTCGAGCAGAAGTTCTTTTAACCAAGAATGGAAAGGAATATAGAAAACTGTTAACATTATCAGACCAAAAGTATTAAGTGAAAATCACTCTGAAAAAGACGGAATGTATTACATTTTACATAGCATATCTCCATTTCCATCTCCTGAATAGCCATCTTAGGGAACGACCATTTGATTTTCAGGGGAGGGCTTGGGCGATTTTGCCTGGAAAATTTATTT
>MJUU01021554.1:50990-62266 GCA_002080025.1 Modiolus philippinarum
CCCTGTCCACTGACGTTCAAACAAGAAATGCCACTGTTCTGATTTTTAACCTTTCTTTCGAGAAACCTTCAACCTTTTCGTTATATAAATAAAAGTACTGTGACGTCCGAGAGGTCCCGTGTTCTTATAACGAAGTTTCTTATAAAGAAGTTTTCACATAATGTCATATATGTTTTCGTATCACGTTATGAACATTTGGCATGACAATGTACATCTTTGCACATAATGTTAAGAAGAAACCATATCACGTAATGAAGTGTGCATATCATGTAATCGAAGTATTCGTATCATGTAGTAAAGTAGTTATAACATGCAATGAAGTATTCGTATCACGTAGTAAAGTATTTATATCATCTAATGACGTTTTCGTATAATGGAATAAAGTATTCATATATTGTAATGATGTTTTTGTATCATGTTATGAAGTATTCATATCATGTAATGAAATATTCTGATCATGTAATACGATATTCGTATCATATAATACAGTAATCATAGCATGTAATGAAGTTTGCACATCATGTAATAAAGTATTCATATAATAAAATAAAGTATTCATATCATGTAATAAAGTATTCATATCATGTAATGAAGAGATTTATATCATGTAATGAATAATTTATATCATGTTATGAAATATTCGTATCATATAATAAAGTATTCATATCATGTAATAGTGTTTTCATATCAGGTCACAAAGATTTCGGATAAAGTAATGGTGTATTCATATCAAGTAAAAACGGTTTGGCATAATGTAAAGAACATTTACATCATGTCATAGTAATTACTTCTTATAAGGCAGTGATGGCGTTCCATAGAAATAGATCAAAAATGTATATAATAAAAAGCATAATTAAAAGACCTAGATGGGTATCAATAAAAATGTCTCGTGTGAAAAATGCAATGGATTAAACATTTTGTTTTGTTGAAGCCAGATTTCATTCTAAGAGTGTACATCTTTCATCTAAACAAAGATTAATAAAAGTTTGGACAAATCTTATGTTTTTCTCATTTCATAGGGATTTCATCATTTTTTTAAGAAAAGTATTTAGAGAGACAGTATTTTGACCTGTGTCCTATCGTATGAAACCTAAGCCAAATGTATCATACATGTATTGTGCTAAAAGTATGCTGTGGAAATGTAGCATTAAAGGTCCTTTGATGTTTTTTTATTTTATCAGACAATCAAAACAAGGACCATAAGAGCTATGATACTGCAGCTAGGCAAAACATTGAGACTTTGATGATATGTTTCACTCTTAATATTTGTTTTATCAGTGTTGTGTTTTTTCTTTTGTTATTTATATAGTTGATATAGAGATAGACAACAAATGGTAGTAACATTTGAATTGTGTACATTAGCTATTCATGGTTTTATTAGGGTAATTATATTGTTCTGCCACTATCACGTAATAATGGGGATAAACTTTTTTGTATGTATGTTTAAGGGGATGGATGTATATGTGTGTGGGTTAATTTTTATAACATTTTAGTTTGTAATGCTTAATATATACTATTAGTAATTTGTTTTGTGAGTATGGAATTCTGTGCTCCTATTGCATCATGTGCGGAGCACGAGATGCAATTCAAGCCGAGAAATCCATCGGAGCAAAACAAATTACTAATAGTGTTTTTATCGCTAATTATGTTATTAATATATACCAGATATATGTTTCTTTTTCCGCTGAAATATTGTTTTTGGTTCAACATATTATTTTCTGTTAAATATAGTGCTTTCTTTCTTGGGATTATTTTTATCACAAAACGTCAGGTGACGTGAAATTAATACGCTGTTGCTAATGTTCCGTAGAGATTGATGATAATATGTTCATATCAGCACAGTGCAGTGATAATAGAATTATCATCGCTCTAGAACAAATGAAAATCGAGCAAATTAGCGATAAATGATTCATATCATGTTACAAGCTGTGTATGAAACATCATTGGATTTTTCTGGACGAGTTGTAGGTTCTTCTTATAGTTTACCAACTTATTCAATTTTTTTTTATTTTTATAATGATGAAGTAATTTTTCATCAACCCAGCAATGAAAATAATGACAATCAGGAGTTTTGTAAATAAATAGCATTTCAATTAGTTTTTGTAGAATGCATTGTCAGACCTATCTCAAGTCCAACTTTATGCGACCTGGTTTTGTACTTTTTTACACATTGGTCATTTTAGATAAGTTTAATTTGACTTTTTTTCCTCAAGAAGAGTGAAAGAGACACATTAGGGTGTCTCAGTGGTATTATTCTGCCATTTTTGTCCAAGATTTGTTCATTTAGATTTCATACATTTTTAGCTCACCTAGCTATAGCCAGGGTGAGCTTTTGCCATCATTTTTCGTCCGTCGTTTGTCAGGCGTAAACTTTTCATTCAAAGATCTTCTTCTCTGAAACTACTGGGCCAATTGAAACCAAATTTGCCACAAAAGTCCTTAGATGGTCCCTGCAAAAAACTTGTTTTTCAGATCCGTGCTATATCCAAGATGGCCGCCAGGGGGGGATCATAGTTTTAACATTACACCCTATGGGAAAATACTTTCAAAGATCTTCTCCTCTGAAACTACTGGACCAATTAAAAGCAAACTTGGCCACAATAGTCCTTAGATGGTCCCCTGCAAAAAAGTTGTTTTTCAGATCCGCACTATATCCAAGATGGCCGCCAGCGGGGATCATAGTTTTAACATTGGACCCTATGGGAAAACACTTTCAGAGATCTTCTCTGCTGAAACTACATGGCCAATGGAAACTAAACTTGGCCACAATAGTCCTTAGATGGTCCTCTTCAAAAAGTTGTTTTTCAGAATTGCACTTTATCCAAGATGGCCACCAGCGGGGATCATAGTTTTAACATTGGACCCTGTTGGAAAACACTTTCAAAGATCTTCTTCTCTGAAACTACTGAGCCAATTGAAACTTAACTTGGCCACAATAGTCCTCAGATGGTCCCCTGCAAAAAAAGTTGTTTTTCAGATCTGCGCTATATAAAAGATGGCCGCCAATGGGGATCATAGTTTTAACATTGGACCCTATGGGAAAAAACTTTCAAAGATCTTCTCCTCTGAAACTACTGAGCCAATTGAAACCAGACTTGGCCACAATAGTCCTTAGATGGTCCCCTTCAAAACAGATGTTTTTCAGATCAGTACTATATCCAAGATGGCTGCCAGTGGGGATCATAGTTTTAACATTCCTTATCGGAAAACACTTTTAAAGATCTTCTCCTCTGAAACTACTGAGCCAATTGAAACCAAACTTGGCCACAATAGTCCTTAGATGGTCCCCTGCAAAAAAGTTGTTTTTCAGATCCGCACTATATCCAAGATGACCGCCAGCAGGGATCATAGTTGCACCCCCATCCAAAATAGCTGCCAATCTGGAACATAGTTCAACTTAAGATAATATAACATCAATGTCAATTAACAAATTTGAAAATGATGCCCTTAAAACATTGGGATTATTTTAACTGCATATGTCAGCTGTGGCCCAGGTGAGCGATACAGGCTTGTGAGAGCCTCTTGTGAAAATCAACAAAATAATTATAAAATAAAAAGAAAGTTCCAAAGTATTTCAATTCTTCCTTTCTTATCACTTTTACAACATTTTCATTTGAAATAACTAAGTATCGAACTTACTGCAAATTTAATTTCTGCATATGGCCATTTCGTCTCTTCAGTGCAGATAAAATCTAAACATTTGGAAGACCATTAACTCAAAGATTTTTAAAACTGATACAGAGCAAGTTACCGATAGGCCAAAATTAGCTAAGGACAGAGCTCTGCATGATGGAGATACTCCTTAGTGTAAATTTAGATATTGCAAAAGATGAACTAAAACGCATGAGTTGTTAATTGGTTGCTTGATTTAAAGGAAAACAGAAATTCTCTAATGAAATGTCAAATTTAAACCGGTTTTGACCCATTAGAAAAATGTTACTTATTCAACGTATGTTGAATAAAGCCCAGTGTTATTTCCCGCCAAATCTATTCGGAAAACAATTCTCGGTATTTATCATTGATCATTAGAGAAAAAGATTACACCACTTTATCCCGATTATTACCATATTTTATCCACTCTCGATAGTTAAATTTCAAAATTTTAAAATGCTCGGCAAGCCTCGCAATTAAAATTTTAAAATTTAACTATCTCTAGTGGATAAAATATGGTAATGAACGGGATCTTGTGGTGTAATCTATATTTACACAAGAGAGATAATTTGATAAAAAATATTTCATAGAAATATCACTTGAGAAATTAACATTTTACAATTTATCTGTCTTATTTATATGATGACCCTTAATTTTTGCCCTGCCTATTGATGGTAGGGGTCATATAGTGTTCTGGTCCCTCTGTTTGTTGACCAGTCCCCAGTAAGGTTTACCCTCAGGTTGAAGTTTTTTTTTTCTGTGAAGGATGTATTATCATGAAACTTTATATAAATACACATTAGAAGATAATTAAACAAAAATCGTAATAAAAATTTATTCCTGCTTCCAACTTCATGCTTCACTGAACATGGAAAAAGGGGGTATTTTGAGGTTTACCCTTAGGTTGAATTTTTTTTTCTGTGAAAGATGTATGCTTTTATCATGAAACTTTATATAAATACACATTAGGGTATAATTAAACAAAAATCGTAATAAAAATTAAACTTAGTACCAACTTCATGCTTCAGGTGTCGTTGAAAAAAGGGGGGTTAGTGTGAGGTTTTCCTCTAGGTTGAAGTTTATTTTCTATGAAGGATTTATGCTACAATCATGAAACTTCATATAAATAGACATTAGGATATAAATAAACAAAAAAAAACATCATAATACCTATTCCACCAACTTCATTCTTCACTGATCATGGAAAAAGGGAGTGTTAGGTTTATCCATAGGTTTAAGTTTCTTTTTTTTGTGAAGGATGTATGCTTATATCATTAAATACCAATTAAAGTAAATGCCCATTATGGTATAATTCAACAGAAATCATAATAAAATATATCCATGCAACCAACTTAATGCTTTACTGATCACGAAATATAGCATTGTTATCGCTGCACTTTTCTGAAGAAAATGCGGGGATATTGTTTTGGTCCCGTCCGTCTGTCTGTCTGCCCATCTATCCGTCTGTCAGTTAGATGGGTCTTGTCAGTGGAACTCCTTCCTCATTTTTGGATATATAGATTTAATTTTGTTATAGAATTGTTGCATATAGTCTGCTGATGCGCCATAAGCTTTCATATTTTTGATATTGATCTTGGTGCAAACAAGAGGCCCCAAGATGTCAATCTTGACACATGTGGGCTTGTCAGTGAAACTCCTCCTACATTTTTGGATTTATGGATGTAATTTTGTATAGAATCATTGCATAAAGTCTGCAGATGTGCAATAAGCTTTCGGATTTTTGATATTGATCTTGTAGCAAACAAGAGGCCCCATAATGTCAATCTTGACACATGTGAACTTGTCAGTGGAACTTATCCTACATTTCAAAATTTATGGATTTAATTTTGTTATAGAATTGTTGCATATAGTCTGCAGATGCGCTATAAGCTTTCAGATTTTTGATGTTGATCTTGGTGCAAACAAGAGGCCCCATGATGTCAATCTTGACACATGTTAGCTTGTCAGTGGAACTCCTCCTACATTTTTGGATTTATGGATTTAATTTTGTTGTAGAATTGTTGCATATAATCTGCTGATGTGCAATAAGCTTTCAGATTTTTGATGTTGGTCTTGGTGCAAACAAGAGGCCCCATGATGTCAATCTTGACACATGTGAGCTTGTCAGTGGAATTCCACCTACGTTTTTTGGATTTATGGATTTAATTTTGTAATAGAATTGTAGCATGTAGTCAGCAGATGCACAATTTGCTTTTGGATTTGTAATATTGGTCTTGGTACAAACAAGGGGCCCCAAGATGTCGATTTTTACACATGTGAGCTAGTCAGTGGAACTCTGTTTTCTGTGTCAAACAGGGAAGTGCGGGGATGGCCATTCATTTCTGATGGCACCACTTCCAGTTCAAAATAGTTTTGAGGTGGGGCATTGTGTCCATTAGACACATATTCTTGTTATTTTTTAAATGTTAACAATATAATGATTAAAAAAAGCATGTAACGTATTAACAAATTCAAAATACATATTTTTAAGTTATCCCCTCATATAGTCCCTTTCCCCATCATTTATATGTAAAATCTTTGAATTTTTAATTTCAATTTTTGCACTTAAATGCATGGTGGCCCCCAAATTTTATTTTATATTTTAAAAGTAAACCAATATGTTTTAACAGAGAAAATTTCACGAAATTCTACAATGAGAAATTAATACCCTGCATACACCTAAAGTTCTTTTTTTATGGTACAAAATTTTTGGGTGCCTTTTCAGTTCACCTGGCATAGCTTTAGCATTTGCCATTAGATTGCATGTCCTCCTTCTGTCCATCAAGAATTTGGCATCCATCTTTTGCTATCTTTTCATTTAAACATCTTCCTCTCTGAAGATGTTACACTAGTATGAATGGTGTCCTTCAAAAATAGTGGCCGGCATGTTTCATTCAAAGATACTTTAAATTAGCAGGCCACCTAGAACCAAACTTAGTCACAGTAATAGTTTTGTGGAATTAATAAGAAAAAGTGTCCAGCAAGATCTCACCATATTAAAATGGCTGCCAGCCTAACACATATTATTAACATTGGACCAAGTTAGAACACTTTTAAAGATCCAAGAAATCATTTTGTTGACTTGTAATAAACTTTGACACAATAGCTGGAAACAAAGTTCAACTGATCTTTTAAAATTGTCTTGGAAGTACAGGTTCTATCCTATATGGTGGCCAATGCTTCCTGATAGTTTGTTTTTAAGCATTGTGGAATGAGTAAGTGATGGGTAAAGATGTCATGTTTTAGTTCAAGTATGATATTTATGAGGTATAAAGGCTTACATCATCACACATTTTGTACTGTATCTCAGATAATTTTATGTGAATTGTGATTAATAAATTATATTTTGTTTTATAGGTTTTACTTATTATACCCCTGTAAATAAAGGTTGGGGGGTATATATAATATAGGAATCACCCTGTCTGTTCATCTGCCTGTCTGTATGTCTGTCTGTCCGTCCATGTACCTTGTCAGCACATGTCCTTCTAAACAGCTGCTTGGATTTTGATGAAATGTTACACAGTTGTAGTATATCATATGAAGATGTGCATGAAGTAATATGATTGCTGCCCGAAATTTTGAAGGGGAGATAATTTGACTTTGAATATTTTCTGGAAAAAGGGGGAACAAACCTTGTCAAAGCATGTTCTCCTAAATGGCTGCTTGGATTTTGTTGAAATGTTACACAGTTGTAGTACACCATCTCAAGATGTGCATGAAGTAATATGGTTGCTGTATGAAATTTAAAAGGGGAAATAATTCGTTTTTGAATATTTTGTAGAAAAAAGGGGGTCCGCGAACTTTGGAAGCCCATGTTCTCCTAAACATCTACTTAGATTTTGGTGTAATATTACACATTTATAGTACACCAGCTGAAACAATTTGTCTTTGAATATTTTCTAGAAAAAAGGGGGACGACCCTTGTCAGTGCACGTTCTCTTAAAAGGAAGCTTTGATTTTGATGAAATGTTATACCGTTGTAGTATACCACCTGCAGATGTGCATGAAATAATATGGTTGCTGTCTGAAATTTTAATGGGTAGATACTGTGAAAGTACTATTTTTTGTGGGGTTCCAATTTTCGTGGATTTCGTGGTTCGCTTAAACCAAGAAATTAAGTTCCCAACGAAATGCATTTTTTCCATAGAGATTTACGCATAGATTTTTAACCCACGAATTTAAGTGCCCACTAAACAGTAATTTTTATGCAGACCACGAAAATCGATGTCCACCAATAAAAGCACATCCACAGTAATTCGTCCTTTAATGTTTTGGAAACAAGGGTGAGGTATATCATTGTGTCCATACTTGCATTGTGTCCAGATTTGTACAGTTTCCACAACTGAAATGTGTCCACACACACTTAAATTTACACTTGTCATATTGATTCAGGGTTCAATTAGAGGGGGTATAACTGGCTACCATTTGGCGACAGCTCTAGTTTATATCTATTTTTAGGTTAAAAAACCATTCTGTGTGATCTACAGCCCTCACCTGACATTTATTTAATGCTTTCTGTTGTCTTTCTTTTTGTCTTTTTCACAATTTTATCATCTCCTCTTAAACCATCAACTCAAATGAAGACAAATGTGATTTTGCTTATTTGGTTCCAGTCTGCCCAAAACTTCGCTGCAAATGCAAACTGTCATTTAAGATAGTTAAACATTTATTCTATCAAAATCTTTCTTTTGATATCTCCTCCAGAAACTATTGCAGCCATTGAAACATTTTATTTCCAGGAATGGTATATAAAAGATTCTCATTTGTTCGTATCTTGTAAAAGCATGCCTGTCAGTGTAAACAAAGTTTCAACCTTGAAATCTTTTTTATGACCCCGCGACCATAAGTCTGGGGGGGGGGGTGGGNGGGCTGGGGGCATTTGTTTTACCCCTGTCCGTCCGTCCGTCTGTCCTTCCAAGGGGGGTACATGGTTTGTCTGCACAACTCCTCCTTCAGTTTTTACACTGGAAAGTTTTTATTTTTGCAGATTATTTGTACATATCTTGAAGATGTGCATGTGATAAGGATTTTGTTTTTTATGCATTTTTGTCAAAAATATACATTGTTGAACTTAGTCATTTTGGGGGATTTTTCATAGAGGATACATAGTTTGTCTGTGTAACTCCTACTACAGTTTTAATGCTAGGAAGTTTTTATTTTGCAGATCATTTGTACCTATATTGAAGATGTGCATATGGGAAGGATTTTGATTTTGATGCATTTTTGGAATAAATACACATTGTTGAACTTAGTCATTAATTGGGTGAATTATTAATAGAGGGTACACAGATTGTCCGCACAATTCTTCCTACAGTTTTGATGCTAGGAAGCTTTTATTTTGCAGTCCTTGTACCTATATTGAAGATGTGCATGTGGTATGTATTTTGATTTTGGTTCTTTTTTTTCAAAAATATACATTAGTTAAACTTTTTATTTTTTGGTGATTTAGTAATAGAGGGTTCATAGTTTATCTGTGCAACCTAAAGTAACGTGTGTTTAGCGGGGGCATCATATGTGTCATACAGACACAAATATTACTAAAAAATCCCAATTTGATTCAACCTTGCGTGGGGGCATGTCATCCTCTAGTATAATCTTATTTGGATCATCTCCTGGGAAGAAATTCAACAAGTTGAAGTATCTGCGCTGAAATTGTGTATGGAAGCCTTTTGCAATAGTTCTATCTTTTGTTAGATGAGACGAAAATGACTGCCAGTATGGGAAACAATATAGCATTGAACAACTTTTCATTTTGTCACCATGACCACCATTGTAAGACACAGTTGAATTTTGAACTACAAGGCAATAAATATTTTGATCATATCCTCTTAAAACTTTAAAACAAATTGAACCAAACTACAAATAATGTACAAAAGGTCCTTTTGTTCTGAAACCTTGAAAATCATTGCTATATCAGTACGTAGTTGGAACTAGAGGCTCAGAGACCGAGTCTGTATCGCTCACCTGAAAAAATGCTGAACAGCAGGGTTTTCGATGTTCTGCATGGTGGCCATATTTTATGTCAGATTGTAAGGAAATGAGCAATTTTTGTAAAGGACCTTCCATACATCATTCCTGTATAGTTTAATTGAATTTTCGTCAATGGAGTTGATGAAAATGACTTTCCATAGGGTTCAATGTTTAATATAAGTTCCGCGCTGGCGGCCATGTTTTTGGTCTGATCAGAATGAAATGAGCAATCTTTGTAAAAGAACTTCCATATGTCATTATACCCCCCGCAAACAAAGTTTGGGGTATATAGGAATCACCCTGTCCGTCCGTCCATGTACCTTGTCAGCGCATGTCCTCCTAAACAGCTGCTTGGATTTTAATGAAATGTTGCAGGGTTGTAGTACACCACCTGAAGATGTGCATGAAGTGATATTGTTGCTTTCCAAAATTATTAAAGGGAGATTATTCGTCTTTGAATATTTTCTGGAAAGAGGGGAGGACAAACCTTGTCAGCGCATGTTCTCCAAAACCCTTGCTTGGGATTTTGATGAAATGTTACACAGTTGTAGTACACCACCTGAAGATGAGCATTAAGTAATATGGTTGCTGTCCGAAATTTTCAAGGGGAGATAATTTGTCTTTGAATATTTTCTGGAAAAAGGGGGGGGCAACTTTGTCAGCGCACATTCTCCAAAACCACTGCTTGGATTTTGATGAACTATTACACAGTTATAGTGCACCACCTGAAGATGTGCATGAAGTTTTATGGTTTCTGTCTGAAATTTTGAAGGGGAGATAATTTGTCGACGAATATTTTCTGGAAAAAGGGGGGACTTTGTCAGCCGTATTCTCCAAAACCATTGCTTGGATTTTGACGAGTTACACAGTCGTAGTACACCAACTAATGATGTGCATGAAATAATATGGCTGCTGCCCAAAATTGTGAAGGGGAGATAATTTGTTTTTGAAGATCTACTGGAAAAGGGGGGGGGGTGAACCTTGTCAGCGCATGTTCTCCTAAACAGGTGCTTGGATATTGATGAAATATTACACAGTTGTAGTATACCACCTGAAGATGCGCATGAAATTATATGGTTTCTGTCTGAAATTTTGGAGGGGAGAAATTAGTCTTTGAATATATTCTGGAAAAAAGGGGGAGGTATATCATTGTGTCCAAACTTGTATTGTGTCCACATTTGTATTGTGTCCACAACTGTGCTGTGTCCACACACACTTAATTTTGCACTTACCATATTGATTCAGGGTGGGTGTAACTGGCTTCCATCGGCGACGGCTCTAGTTTCTGTAAAGTTTGGTTGAATTTGCTTCATTGGTTTCAGAGGAGTTGATGAAAATGATGTTTCCCATAGGGTTCAATGATAAATATAAGTTCCGTGCTGGCGACCATGTTTTTTGTCGGATCAGAATGAAAGGAGCAATCTTTGTAAAGGACCTTCCATATGTCATTCCTGTAAAGTTTGTTTGAATTTGCTCAGTGGTTTCAGAGGAGTTGATGAAAATGACGTTTTCCCATAGGGTCCAATGTTTAATATAAGTTCCGCGCCGTGTTTTTGTTGGATCGGAAGGAAATGAGCAATATTTGTTAAGGACCTTCCATACATCATTCCTGTAAAGTTTAGTTGAATTTGCTTCACTGGTTTCAGAGGAATTGA
>MJUU01021554.1:78811-90348 GCA_002080025.1 Modiolus philippinarum
AAAAATCAAGTGGTCGAAACAACCAGTGAAAGCTTTAGGGGTTATGCATGGATATGGGGTAGACTTGGATAAAATTTGGTTGGAAAAAATTAACAAAATTAAATCGTGTATGGCTGTCTGGAAGTCAAGAGATCTGACATTTGATGGGAAAGTTTTAATTATTAAATCGTTTGTATTATCGACGACAGGTTTCGAAATTGAAATGCGTGGAATACCGGATAAATATGAACGTGAAATAAATAAATTAATTTGGGATTTTGTATGGGATGGGAAAACAAACCAGATTTCTCGTGAAGTCTGTTGCCAGCCAAAATCGAAAGGGGGTATGGGAATGATTACTCTGAAACATTTTATAAAATCGAAAAACATTAAAAGTATGCATTGTATAATCAATTCGGAGCGAGATAAGTGGAATGCCATAGGTAAATTTTGGCGATGATGAAAAATTTGATATGGATTTTTTCTTGCACATGTTCAAACACTGAGGGACTAGACAACGTACGTCTCCCTAATTATTATCGAAATCTTTTGGATTCTTGGACAGAATTTCAAAAACTTCAAGAATTTTCAACAAAAACCGAACTTCTTGAACAAAATTTATTCGGAAATTCTAAAATTAGATTCAGTGGTAATGTTTTGTTTTATGCTAATTTTTCGATAAGCGGAATTAAAAAGGTTAAAGATGTGTGGGATATACATGCCAATTCATTCAAAAATACATGAGAAATATTTAATAAGCTATCAGATAAAAGGAATTGGATATCGCAATATAGTCGAATTAAATCAGCCTTTACGCAAGATATGATAAATAATCTCAAGTCAGATAATGTAACTATTAAGTCGAGTACACCGTTTAAAATTAAAAACAATTTACAATTTGTTAGGAATAAAACTGGTCTTGTCATGGAAACAGTGGATATAAAGTTAAAAGATATCCAGTGTTTTTATGGAAACTATGTAATTCCAAACTGTCAGAATAAATGGGAATTATTATTTAATTATGAATTTAATTGGGAAAACATTTGGGTTAATTTAAATAAAAACTTTGGGAATAGGAAGGCAAAACAACTTCAGTATAAGATTATTCACAATATAGTCTACACTGAAGAATTACTTCAAAAAATGAAAAAATCGAATGGTGCTTGTCATTTTTGTGGAGAAAGGGAAACTTTATTGCACCTTTTTGTAAAATTTGAATTAATTGATGAAGTTTGGTCTGATATTTTTCAAAAATTCAACACAGTCTGCTATAGCAGAGAACTTGATTATTTTCAAAAATCAGATAAGTTTTTAATTTTTGGAACAAGCATCCTGGACAAAAAAATTGATACAGATTTATTAATTATTGACACGATATTGGTAACAGTAAAATGGGCAATTTGGAAATGTAGAAATATTGTAAAATATCAAAGGAAACTAATCACAAAAACGTCTATTATCCGTATGGCAGAAACTGAATTTCAATTTGTTATTAGCCATATGGGACAGAGGTCTGGTAACCAAATATTTTTCGATTACAATCGTTTATTTCTTACATAGAAACACTAATCTGTTGCGAATTTCATGACTACAAATACATAAATATATATAATCTTTGCATTAAATCATTTATGTCTCTTAAACTGTGTTATTTACAATATATCTAAATATTTTATTACCTTGACTGGATCAATGAACATCTTTCGTCTTTTTATGTGACGACACACGATTAAGTATTTCACGGGATATCCGCGCACAGGTGTAGGGCGAGTTATAGGTAAATTCAAAAGTTGTTATTAATGTTATTACTAATATCAATGTAATGTAGTTGTAAATTGGTGAAATGTAATTATAAAATGTTTATCTTGAATCTTACTGTTAATTTTCTTCAAAAGGGTGCCTCTCATTTATTCCCTGGCAATGAGAGTTTGTATAAACAGGGGCCCCTAGGTATGCTTATCCCTGGGCTACCTAGGGTTCAATGTAGCAGGATGTTGTTGAATAAAATATGTAAAGGTTAAAAAAATGTTTTGCAACCCAACCATGATTGTTTGGGATGTTTTTAATTTGGGTTAACGAGTTATCAAATATGCATTGAAAATCGGGCCATATTTATTCCGTCTGCATCCATGATAATCGCTTCCTTTAACCAACATATTCTCTTTTGTTTAAGAGCAATTATGTAAAGTAGCGTCTTGAGGTTACTGTGAGTGTTTTCTATTGGTAAAAGCCCGATGGTAACCAATAAAGAATTCGTCGTTTCAATATCATTTCATTTGGTCATTTCATATAAAGACAATACAATATACAGTCCGCCAAAAATTAAGCATCACTTACTTTTAAAGTTTCACCAAGCAGACATGTTGAAAGCTATAGGTGGGCATAGGTATAATATTTTGCAAGATGGTAAACTTTACATGAAGCGTGTAATAGTACTTTCTTGCTTTTGAATCCGATTTTCGCAACCAAAGATAACACAATTCCTTCGGTATGAGATTACCAGTTTCAATAATAAGTACAATATGGATCATTGTGAGTTCAAATTTACTACCAGATCATTTTTATGGGTTAAATGTGGTAGACGTTAATGGATTCTTTTAACGGATTTGGAACGCGTCCAAATTTAATCAAAGTATGACCAACTGCTTTTTTTTTACTATATTTGAAAAAAAAATCATCCCAGACGTCTCCACGTTCCGTAAAAATGCTCCAAACCGACTTAAGTGACAATATTTAACCAAAACTTACAGATCGGGATAGCTATGCCTCGCAATTATGGATATCGATTTTTTTGAGAATTAAAATTTTTGAAAAAAATTACCAAATTTCACCGAAATACAACCAAACAAATAGTCAAAAGAAGAAACTTGGTACGCCGGAAATCATTATTTGCACATTTTGACAGTTTCTGAATCCTATAAAGCCTTATCTGTTTGAAAACAGACAGGAATAGGGGCTTTGTTCTGAAATGACAACAAAAACTCAGATTTCAAAATTTTAAAGATTATCAAAAATCTTGCAAGAAAAGTTTCAAATTCATGCCTGTCTTAAAATAGCAAAGTACCCAAGTTGCATAAAAGCAGTAAATTTCGTAATGCTGTACAAGTGTTTCAAGGAGTTACCTCTCATCAGCAGCATTAAAATCAAATCAAATGGAAAGCCATAATCCAAAAGTAATGAAAAAAAGAAATACTCATTACCAAAAATATCGAAAAAGGAAGTCAAATCCACTACTTAGGACATCCACCGAGCACATGGGCTTAACATTGACAAACCCCTAATTCAATAGCAAAATTCAGCAAAGAAATTGTTTTGTTTTGACATTTCGTCACATTAGGGAAAATGTCGTAAAATTGGATTATCTCCCTTGTATTCAAGCATTACCTGGTTTCCATAAAGTTAATTGTTGTTTTACCTTTGTGTCAGGGATAACAACAGAGATCTTCAATATCAGAATTCATGCATTGAACTGAAACTTATTTTTCTATTCAAAGCCACCACATTTTGTCATTTAATTGGGTTGTGCATAATTTCATAATGTTGCACAAAAATACAACAATATGAAGCATGATTAAAGTTTGACATCAAAATATCAAAATTATCTCATTCACAGTGTTTTGAACCAAAACATCTTGCCTTAATACAGCTTCAAAAATGATGTTCATGTAGAAAGTAAGGTGATGCTTAACTTTTGGCGGACTGTATATTTCATAATACTGATTAAAGTCTATGCATTTTTTAATATTACCCAAAGCTCCAAGACGTAGATAGAAGTTTATTCCTTCTCCAACATGAGCGACACCCCCAACCGGTGGCATTTCAAAATGGCTATGATAACTGCCAACTGATAGTTGGTCGCCATTTCGTTCGACATCTTCTGTGATGGATGGTTTCGGTTCATGATTATTTTCTCCAGTCCTGCCTGGATAAGGTGATGCTGTCGGAGATTTCTGGACACTTCCATCTTGTTTTACTGTAACTCGGATGTTTGGCTCAAAGTAGCTAGTTTTGACTTTGACTCCACTAAGCAGGAAGAGTTGAAAATAGGTAACAATGGCAATGGAAAGAACATACAGATATACCAAGAACACCTGTAATATATCAAAAAATATATATAGTGTAATTTTTTCATTTAATTTTTTTGAATTGTAGTTTTAACCTGGTCTGTTCACAGCACAGAAATCTACAGTCTATGCTGTAGCCAATGAACAAATTTTAGAAAAGGCATCAACCCTTCTATATGTAGAGTGATTTGATACGTTGATCATAAAACGTAAGTTAGTTTTGTATGAAGAAAATCCTTAAACTTAGTTTTCATTTGTTCGTTCAAATAGGTAGACAGAAAAGAAACAAACAGTGAATATGTTTTTATCATGCATCAGTTTGCCTATCAACCACTTCATTGACATTAAATTTTGGTAACTTTATCTTCGTACCCAAAAACGACCAATACCTGAAGCAGCCGAACATTAGAATACAAAATACTGTGCAACAATCTCGAACTTATGAGATGTGACATCTTTTTTACGCTATTCCTTATGTCTTTGTTTTTTTGGTTTTTCCTTTGTTGCCATTGACTTGGATTATTCGTTTTAGACAGACGGTTCAGTTCTCACTTATTTTGCTCCTATAATAAGTAGGTGCTAAGTAAGTAATAATTATTTGCATTATGCTTGTAGTGTTACTTGCATTTGTGTTTTTCTCTAAAACCGATTTTATTTGAAAATTTACCATATTTTTTTATAAAGTTATGTTCAAAACTAAGGAGTATCAGTCCCTCTTGCATAGTTCTTTCCTTAGCTCATTTTGGCTTTTCTATTCATAATGTATTGGTAATTTGTTTCTCTATCAGCTTTTCTGGTATATCGTATAATGGATCTCAAAATGTTTTAATTTGATCTGCACTGAAGAGACATAAGTATCTAAATGGCCATATGCAAAAACTAATTTCAAAGTAACTACGGAATTTTGTTATTTTTGAATATTTGAGTTTATCTAGGGAAAATAGCAAAAGAATGAGCCCCTCCCCCCAAAAAATCTAAAGGAAAGTTAATTTGATCGTAGTTAACTTGTAAAATGTCTTACCTCAAGGTAATATTTATGAACTCTTTCTTCGGAAGTTAATGATGTAGCAATTGCAAATACAACACCAAGAACGACAACAATCAGTGCATAAACACCACAAACCAGTTTGATCAATGCCGATCTGAAATCATACAAATTATCGGTTAAAGTTTGGTATTAAATTACTGGTTATATAAAACAAATAATCAATCCTTGTCTTTCCCGTGAGGTTTACCAAATCAGCAAATTTAGACCGAATCCACTGCTCTTCGTTCACTTCAGCTTCACATCTATAATCCTCAATTGTTAACATGACTTAGCAGTTCAGTTCGTGGAATGCTAAATCATATTATTACTTTCTAGGCCATATGGGGTAGAATTGTTGCGATGGAATGAAGTCGGTTTAATCATTCGCGTCAGGACAGAACGGATGTGACAATACGCGACAGTCAAAGCAGTAACAACTGTTTATATAATTTAAAACATCCATCTGGTTATAATTTGACACTCGTATAAGCTGACTGAAAGTACTATATATATGTTATAAGTAGTTATTAAATACAAAGATCTAAAAGTACAGGATGTCAAAAATTTCTTCATGTTTCTGTCTCCATAAACGAGGCCACATGTCTTGTGTTGCTGAATTCATTGGCACATAGCAAAATCTGACTCTCAATCTGATATTCAATTTGCAGTAAAATGGGTTTCTACAAGGAAGCAGGTCATAATTACCTTTTTATGTATAATGATATTCTTGCTTTTTTTGAGGGGTTATATTGCTTTGAAGCTCAATTTTTTCTTTTTTCTTTTTACAATCTCTGTATCGCCATGCTTTTGGACCTATTTTTCTGGACTATCTCTTCAGTTTGTTCCTCCAGTATTCATCCAGTAGTGCCCGTAGTGCTTAGTTACCCCTATTTTACTTCGAAATTTTATATGAAGCAAAGACAACAAGATGTGATATTCAAATTCGTGCAATATAAAATTCTGGTCGGGACAATGTTCACCGTTAATTTGAACCCTAGGACGAGAAGACATTTTAAACGACCATGCCATTAAACACTCGAAAAAAAAAAAATCAGCAAATTTATGACTACTGCATTCACTACATTTGGCTATTATGTGCCACATTACTTACTATAGTATTGAGACCTTCGAAAATAGTGACGGCTATTTCAATTATTTTCCCAACAAATTTTATGTCCTATAAAACAATGAAGTACAGTCGAACTTCGATGGCTCGAACACCCAAGGGACCGATGAAAACAGTTCGAGCCAAAGGGGTGTTCGAAATATGGAGATCGAACTATGTTTAAACTTGCACAAAAGGAACTACAAAAAGGGTTCCAGGCATCCATGGTGTTCGAGGTATTGCAGTTCGAGCCATCGAAGTTCTACCGTACTATAATTTGTCCTTTACAAATACATTGTGGAGTGGGGTCTACAAATAAAATTACTGCTTACTTCAGTTTGCATCGGTATCCAGATCCGCATCAAGAGATGTAAAGGTATTTTATTACATAATGTTGTTCAAATACAGTGTCATTTGGTTGAATAACAAAATACCGAAGTTACTGTTACTGAATGAATTTTCTGTTTTGACAAGTTAAAACGATGTTTATTTAAATCATTAAATTATTTAAAGTTCTTTTACAAATACCTCCTTTCTGGAGGACTAAATTTCCAAGAATCCTGCAAGTATATCTCAACGCACCAATACTAATGCATAAATAAATAAAAACAAAATCATTGTAAATGCATTTCAACGCTATAAAGACTTACCTTGCAATTTTACCAGATCTTTCATCCATTGTAACACTCTTAACTGCTTTATAATTTATAGAAATATACAACTACTTTACCAAACCAATATCAAACACAAATGTTATAACCATGCCTCCACTGAACCAAAGATACATCAAAACCTCACTTATACATTTATAGTTAGGGTTCAATAGGAGAACACCCCCTCTTTTGTAAAGTCGTTATTCTATTCTATACGTTTCAATTATAAGTTATGGTTGGAAAATCAAATTTATTATCCTGTTATGTTTTTTTCTAATTTTTTGAATTTCAATGCACAAAAATTTTGCATAAATGATGTTTTTTTTGTCTATAGCGAGGGTCTCTATGTCTTGGCGATATCTATAAAGAGAGGATTCTAGGGTAATTGATTATATAATGTATACTATAGACATTTTACTCGCATGTTAATTACAAAATATCACATTCCATACATAATTTTCGCAGGTTATTTTTTCATCCCATCAGCTACAACTCATCATAAATAACTCATTCTTTATGAAAGAGAATAAAAATTTGATTGTTTCGATAAATCTTTCATTTCTTTCTTCATCAGAATATTATGTAACATTCTGATATTTATAGTATTGTACTTTCAATCATTGGATTGTATTTTCAGTCAGCATTCGAAATAAATCTTGATGTTCTGTCAGTAAGATATCATAAAATAATTCAGTTTATTTTAGTCGCTATAAAACTATTTCCAGTACATGTTGAAAGTAGGTTTCGTTACATTTAGGTCAACATCGTGAAGCACTTCCCTAAAAGCATTAATTATTTTAGTCAATTACAGAAAAAAATCTATATCAAGATATATCAGAACAGTTTTATGTTATTCCGATGAATGTTATAGTAATATGTTAGTACATTTCCATTCAGTGTGACCAAAATTTCATTCTGTATTGTACCAGTGTGTCAATGTAATAATCAGTTTGTCACTATATTCGGAATTGTAGAAATAAGCCACTACAATCATGATAATTCCATTAGTTGTAGTAACAATGTGTTGAAATGTTTCATTCTATTTTCAATTTAGTATATTGTATCCCCATTTTGCATTGTAGCAACGTTCCACTACCCACCCACCCCCGGGGTTCCACCATATCTCCATTCAGTATTGTATAAACATGCCATCATATATCCCCATTCAGTATTGCAGCAATATGCCACCATATCTCCAATCAGTATTGTGGCAATATTCCACCAAATCCCACTTTAGTATTGTAGTAACATCCCACCATATATCACAATATGCCATCCTATCCCCATTTAGTATTGTAGCAACAAGACACAATTCAGTTTTGCAGCAATATGCCATCATATCTCCTTTCAATATTGCAGCAATTTGCCACCATATCCCCACTTACTATTGTAGTAACATGACACAATATTTCCATTCAGTATTGTAGCAACATGCCAACACATCTCCATTCAGTATGCAGCAACATGCCACCATATCAGTATTTTAGCAATGTGCCAGCATATTCCCACTTAGAATAATAACAATATGCCACCATATCCCCATTTAGTATTGTAACAACATGCCACCATATTTGCATTCAGTATTGTATCAATATTCCACCATATCCCCGTTCAGTATTGTAGCAACATGCCACCATATCTCATTTCAGTATTGTAGCAATATGCCACCATATCCCTACTTAGTATTGTAGCAATATTACATTATATCCCCTTTCAGTACTATAGCAATATGCCACCATATCCCAATTCAGTGTTGCAGAAACATTCAACCATATCTCATGCAGTATCATAGCAATATGCCACCAAATACCCATTCAGTATTGTAGCAATATGCCACCAGATCCCCATTTAGAACTGTAGCAACGTGCCGACATATCCCCATTCAGTATTGTAGCAATATTCCAACATATTCCCATCCAGTACTGTATCAACATGCCACCATATCCCAATTCAATATTGCAGTAACATTTATCAATTATGGACTTTTCACGAAGTCAATATGTTATATATGGACCTGTTAGGTTTATATTGACCGAGGACGAAATCCGAGGTCGATATATTCCTAACAGGTCCATATTTAACATATTGACAGAGTAAAAAGTCCACCATTTTTATATTACATATGTAGTTTTATGGTATCTCATTACATTTTTGTGGAGGAAAGTTTTGTCAATACATCGGAATTTAAGTAGAAATAGAACCTTCAATTGAAGGCGGGCGTGGATCTGCCATCATCTAGAATGGGTTACATGAGTATAAATAAATAGGATAAATAAATGCAGACATTTCTCTTAAATTTGTAAATAAAAAAACAAACAAGTAATCACATGTGTTATGGTCTCATGTTCATTTACTCCATATCCTTTCGTGAAATAAGTAAGCCTTTTTTTAGCGTGTTTACATAAAGTGTGCAATAAACAAAAACATTTGGCAACTGTTATTTTTCATTGATTTCAGTGGTTGCTCTGTAAAAACATTTTAATATCCCCTTTTGTTTCCGCGGTGGAAACTGCTTTTAATATGTAAATCGCTTTCTAATATTAATAAAATATTTTTTCATAAGACCTTTCTTAGTGAAAAACTATAGTCTGAAAGTCCAACCAGACATGTACAGCGTCAATAAAACTAAAAATAGAAACATAGCGTCAATTTACTTAAAAATAGAAACATGGCGTCAATATACCTAAAATTAGAAACAACGCTGAAATATACTAAATATTCTTAAAATCACGTGAGTGTATTAGCCAATGAGATTAATAAGAACTTATACCATATGTAATATTCCACTATACCCCCACTCAGTATTGCAGCAACATGCCACAATATCCCAATTCGGTATTGTAGCAACATTCCACTAGTCATTATTGTAGCAATTCCCACAGATAACAATTCACAAAGTCCTTCACAACAAAAACTGCAAACAAATTGTAAACAAAGATAGGAACCCGGGACATTCGGTCTTGGTACCGACATTAACGCTAGTTCTAGGCTTTAACAGGTTTTGGATAGTCTATCTCGTTTCCCTTAAGTATAATAAATAAAAAAAAAAAACGATACGGTTACCCTCTTAACTACAGGACCATCATCTTGCCATTTATAATGTAACAATCCAATCTGTCACCATATTTTATTCTCTAATGAGCGGTATGTCACGATATGTTAGAATGTTTCCCCATGTTTTCACTGTGCAATCAGACCCTCAATTAAACTGCCATTGTTAATTTTGTTTCTACAAATGTCCATTTGCAAACGTACGGCACTGAGTTGGTGTTCACCACTGGAAACTAACAATCTACATGCATGACAATTGATTAATAACCAACAATGACTTTTCCATCCAGCATTGTATTGGTTACATTATATATTTCTGTTTGGTATTAGAGGGATTGGGTTTAAAATGTATCCGTATCCGTATCAGATGAAAAATAGATGTATGGATGATATGTTAATGTGGGTTGTCCGTTTCTATCCGTATGACAAAAAATATGTAAAAAGTAATTTTAATTGAGTATTCACATTTTCGGTCATGAATTAGGACTCGACTTCTTTGCGTCAAAATACAATTATTCACAGTTATGTGAAGTTGATTATGACTGATTAAAACTTACCTGAAACAGAGATTTCTTCTTCTACTTCTACTTCTACCGACTCGTGATCACAGTCATCAGATTGACTATTCTATCACTTTAGTTGATTGCGCCGCCGCGAGACCGATAGGTGCAAATTATTTACAAGTGCGCGGATAAAAAGAAACATCAGCAACGGGAACGCGACTCCTTCTGGTCCCTACCCCCCACAATTTAGTTCACAACCCAGTCAAAACAAGATCCATACAGAGCCCCGGTTCCGTGGCTGATTTACTATCTACACACTTTGTCTGAGGAGAGTCTTGAAAGATTCAAGGTTCTCAGCAGACAAAGCACAATCCGGCAAGATGTTCCACTCTCTGATCGTCCTTGGGTAGAATGACTCCTTTCTGGCAACTGTTCTGCATGATGGTATTTGCATTACCATCTTGTTGTTGGTTCGTGATGGTACTCAATACTCAATTTCATATGTTATTATTTGTTCATGACCACACAAAGTATTTTTCACACCGTGTAAACGCTGTACTTGATAAAATGTATTTCGTGGTTCTTGTATTGGCGTTCTCTGTGAAATGTTGTTTCCTGTTGCAGAAAAAGTGAACAGAAATAACATTTCATAGAGTACACCAAGAACAGGAAACACGAAATAACTTTTTATCAAGTACAGCGTTTACACAGTGCGTTTTTTAACTAAAAGTTATTTAATATAAAAAAAATGTAACTGTTAAATTATGCACGTATACCCCGGGGGTAACTTCCATTATTATGGTATACGGGGATGTGCCAAAAATTCGGGTATGGTTTTTTGCATGGAATATATGAATTTGGGTGTGCTTTCAGACCAATTGTGTATAAATTTGCATATAGAAAAAATAATTTATATAAATTTTGGTAGCAAAAAACAAAAATGGCAATTTTTTTATGAGACAACAGAATTTTTGTGATTTATTTTCTTTAAATGTACAATATTTCACGTGTTTAATGTTTTTTGTTTAAATTTTTTTTTATAAATTTTCATGTCAAACCAATGGTATTTTAATATATTCGGGTGCTAAATTTAGTGTTGTTATATAGATTTGGGGTATGTTTTACGTACATGAGTATATAGATTCGGGGCATGTT
>MJUU01021554.1:94225-109931 GCA_002080025.1 Modiolus philippinarum
TTATCACCAGATGGGGTAATTGTAGATCCGCCATTACAGTCGTGAAAGAAAATCAAACAGCTGGATACTTGTATGATAATCAGATTATTAAACAAACTAATAAATTACCTCTGTTTGATTAATTAATTAACGATCATTAATCTCTTCATATATTGATACTATTGATACTTAAAGGCAGTTAGTTATTATTATTTTTAATGCATTTAAAAAAAAAGGAAAGCAATGAAGAACCTTTATTTTGTTTTATATATATTGGGGACACCTCAATATTGCTGTAAAATTAAATTAATTTATAAGACACTCTTAATGTATTTTTAAATGTTATTTTTAAATGTTTATTTATTAATACAAAATTTTTCAATTGCTTGTAATAAAAATTGATAAGATTTGGTGATCGATTTAAATGATGCAAATTAGATTATAAATTGAAATCTATGAGATGCCAACTTGAGATTAAAATTACAGAAATAAATAATCAAACATTTGTGAAGTTAAATCACCGAGTCCTATCTCAGTACTGACAAACTCAAAAGCCACCAGAAGTATTGTTCCATACTAACAAGCATATGTCTTTCACAATTGAGAAATGTTGATTTTGAGAGCTTATCTTGTGCTGTATTTCCAATGCTATTAAGTTGTTTAAATACTGTTTTAAATGTACACTGTGATTCTGAACTGTAATTGTACATTTCGGTCAATGTTAATTTTTCCGGTTGTTTTTTCTTATTTAGGTGTTTCGACCCCTATTTCTAATATGCGGTGGGTCTCATCAGTGGTCAGCCGCTTTTGTTATTGCAGATTGACTTTGTTTAATTCACAATACTTTATGTTGGACCAAACTGACTTCTCATAAACTGTCAATACAGCTGGAGAGATAATATTTGTGATAGAAGAAATGCACAATACATGTATATATCAACATATTTTTTCTAAAACATTTTTTGTGGTTGTAAGTAAACTTTGGTGGGTTTGATCGAAGGCAGCATAAAATCGTTTTCTATCTTCACTAAAAGCTGTACATGCATGTCATTAAATTGTGTTCTAGCAGACGTGTGTCTTTTTCCAAAATATTTAACAAAAGTTTTTCACTTGTTCGTTTTAAATCAAAAAATTGTCCTTTATTTAGTTTAATGTTCTTCCATTATTTATATTTATCTAAAGATCTCAGAAGTAGCATTTTGTTAACAAATATATAAATAAAGAATATGTATTTTCATTTTTTGAAATTGCAACATAAAAAAAACACAATAATTAGTTGAAAACAGATAATTTCATAATTATGTTAGATTAATATTTAGTTTTTTGACGGTCTTTGTGATCATATTTTTTCCTTCTTATAGGATGAACAGACCCCCCCCGGGCCCCACCCACACATGTCGACAGCCTAACTTCTCCTTCCCTGTGTGGTAAAAAAAATGCCTTTTAATGCAACATAATTCAAATTAACACATAATGCAGTTGAGAGAATTTCCCAAATCCATGCTACTTTTTATTGTTTTACTTGTACTTGTACATGAGATAATATCTCATGTGTACACTTTGTTCAATTACTATTATCTAAATTTATGTAAATTCTAAAACCCAAGGATAAACTCCCTCCATCGTAGTTTTGTCCTTAGCTATATTTGATATTACTGATTATTTAATAATTTAACTTGATTATAACTCTAGAGAATCTTTGATTGTGAATTATAGTTATGGTTGCCATTCTTCACATTTTGTTTGGAATAAACACATAAGTGCTTGAACAGTTTGTTTCAATCAAAAGATGAGTAAAGAATCAACAAGCTCAGACATTCCAGATTTATTATAAACAGATCGTACTTAAGGAATGTAATTTCAGCAAAGATGAGACATTCTATCATAAATTACAAACATGTCGGTAATTAGGAAGGTCAATGGTTATCTGGTCTTGTAACAATTCAAGATTGAATAGAATTTGCATGGAAGATATTGGTCATCATGCTTGGATATTGACCTCAAGTCAGTTCAAGCCAGCACTGACAATCACGAAGAAATTTTGAAATTATGATTAAATAGACTTTCATTAAAACAACTGTTTGCATGAAATCCGAATACATTCTTTGTAACAAAAGACTTTTGTCGTCTTTGTATACAACAGGCATAACCAACAAACTGACTTCTTGAGCAAGTAAGCACGCCAAAGGCCAATAGCTCATTTATCCATCTTTGCAAATTACGTTTTGTTCAATTCCTTTTGTCAGTTTATGTTCACGATAGGAGTTTTATAGTTTGTATACTGAAAGGGGAGACTTAGGTGCCACAAACCGGATTAATCCTTACGCTGGCTTTTGCTAGGGCCAAGTCCGGATGTCCCGAGTTCCTTGCGTTTGTCTTTTGTCTTTCATCTGTGCTTGTTTCTCATAGTTCTTTGGTGGATTGTGGTCTTAAATTGAAATTTTCAAACATGTAGATGTCTCTGTTAAGTTTCTTCTTAACTTCATGATGCAACATGGATATTTTCGCTAACCGTCCTTGACTACCT
Organism: Modiolus philippinarum; assembly: GCA_002080025.1. Taxonomy (NCBI): domain Eukaryota; kingdom Metazoa; phylum Mollusca; class Bivalvia; order Mytilida; family Modiolidae; genus Modiolus; species Modiolus philippinarum. The sequence goes on from MJUU01021554.1 coordinate 96,732, forward strand.
ATTTAGGTCAGTGATTTAGGTTTGCACTTTCTGTTTATTTTAATAATAATGTTGAAAAAAATGAATATAATTTGTGGAGAAATAATTAGGAAACAGTCTGTTTGCGTCACAGCATCAATGCATTCGTTATGTAACTTCAATGATATTGTAGTAATTATGATTTGTCCAAGATGCACAAGTTATGTCATCACTACTGATAAACACACTCTCTTATTACAATATTGCATATTCTCATCTATCGATGGTCGGTCTGGCTTCCAAATTACTTGTTAATTAGAGTAATCAACAATTAAGTCTTATGTCAAAATTAATTTACTTTTCACTTGATATACAATATATATGCCAACCCAAAATCTTTGCACAAAATAAAGCATTTTTGATTGATATACATGTAAAAAAACTAACGCCAAAAGGAAGTTATAATTGAAACATTTTTTTAAATATAACGGAAAAGAAAAATCGATTGAAACATAAGGCAATACTTGATTTTTAATCGGATCAGAGTTCAACTCCCTTTAAATTCTCTACAAATGAAATAGCTTGCGCGTAAAATTGAGAATTTATGGTTAAAAAAAAGGTTAATATAAAAACTGAAAGGAGGAAAAATACCCCAAAATAGTTCTGGGCAGGCAGAGTAAGGGACACAACTTTGGGCTTAACTTTTCCAATAATGCTGTATAATGGAAGGCAATCAAACTTACTGGTGTTTTATTTTTCTTTGATTTTTTAAAGATTTTTAAGAGATAAACAAGACATTCTAATGCAGCAATTATATAACGGAAGTTTTGATTGGTCAAAACTGACCGTCAATTCCACCATGTACACACTTGAGACAGAACAGTTCCCTGTTTGGTCTGGTTTCTTTTATGGTTACCAATACACAAGTCAAAAACAAGAAAGGGGTCGTTTATTTGCATTAGAGTCGCAATAATAACTTACATTTTTTGAATACCCGAGGGCGTCAATCTTGCGTCGCCTGAAAAACGGCATCTACGATTGACGCCCTTGGGCATTCAAATAATATACTGTTATTGCTTGCATGTGCAATAACGTAGAAAAACACCGGATCAAAAGTGCAATATTGCTCTCATGAACACGCTTAGCAAGCTTCATTCTTAGAGCTATTCAAAATGCATTATGGCAGTCTAGTCCGTATGCTTTATGCTTGATATTTTTCAACCTTATAACTACAGGCCCTGGACTAATGACATAAAAAAGTTATAGAATATTATTTCCAACTTTGCACATTGTTTTGAATAACCAAATGTGCTTCAAAGATGTTTTGAACTATAAGTCAATGTTAAATATAAGTGACTCAGTTAAAAGTTTGCGTTAAAATCCAGATCTGGATACCACAACAGGTAGAGAAATAATATTTTGTCAATGGATGCGTGTTTGATAGTCCTAACGGCCTTTAAAATAGCGCTTAAGACACGAGCTCCAACATTTATAAGAATTCTTAACTTCAATTACGGTAAAACTGCAGTGTTATCGAGCTTGCTGATAACCTCCTGGAACTTACAGTACAGTGGGCATGGGCCCACATTGATTTAAAAAGAACGAAACTGAAGTAATTTTCATGGATTTCCAAATGTTTTGATTTGATTTGTACTGAAGTCTGAGACGTAAGTTGTCGAAATGTCTAAATTCACAGTAACTTCGGTATCTTGTTATTTGTTACCACTTGACCGATGCAACTGCTTGTGGACTGTTAGTCTCCGAAGTTATTCACCAACCCAGTAGCCAGTACTTCGGTACTTTTATTTGAAAACTGCAATATCTAAATTTAAGAAAATTGTGTTAAAACCTAAGAGTATCCCCCTCTTCATAGTTCTATCCTTGGCTGATTTTGGCTTTCCTATTTAGATCCTATTGTTAATTTGTTCTCTATCAGTTTTTACGCATGTTTCGGCTCATGGTTTTGATTTAATCTGCACTGAAGAGACATACCGGTAAGTTGTCGAAATGCGCATATACAAAAACTAAATTTAAAGTAACTTCGGTATTTGAGCTCTTTGCGTGGTTATTTTATACAATCTGAGCAGTTAAAATTTAAGCTACAATAAGAACTATTGTTATGGCAAGGGATACTAAAAGGTATGTTAAGATATTATATAGCTTTTATATATAGGTTCATTTATTACAAATATTAGTGATACACTGATATAGGTGATCTAAGTTATAACCTATATATATTGAACATGTCGAAAGGAAAACAACGTGTGGCAAAGAAAAATATCATAATAAACGATCCAACTTTAGATGGGTAGCTAAAGATGCCGATAAGCATCATGACAACACTTTCAATGAAATGAAATATTCAAATGTCGGACACAAATTTTGTTTGTTTTTTTATACGTGGGGAACATTCTAGGGAACAATGCATATGGTAACTGCTTAAAACCCCTCCACCTGCATGTTTTGGTGCATTACTGGAAAAAAGTGTATGTAAGCTGAAAGTATCAAAATCTTTGCAAAAAATAGATATAGCATTTAGTAACCTGTAATAGTACACATAATTTGAGTCTATATGCATTTAAAGTAGACTGGATTCTTGCTTTTAAAAACATGCAACCGGCCATCTAGCTATGAGTATTACGTTCTAGGTTTTGCCACATTTTTCCAATTTACATACCTGTAAACAGACGGTAATCTCTTCTTTTTCTCTTTTTTCTTTGGAGTAGAAGTCTCCACTGGTATAACTTCGTCATCTTCATTGAGGGCTTCCTTTATATCGTCTCCTTCCATTTTATTCAGGTACACGTGATCCGAATTTCCGTTTCCTGTCGTCAGAGCTTCAGAATCTTCTTGCTTTGGTTCATTTACGATGTAAACTCCAGAGCGACGCATTTCTCGTCGAAATTCCAATTATAAACAATGACCAACTGTTGGAAGATAGTGCAAAACCATAAATATTACAGTTAATTACGACTAACTAACGACTAACAGACGGAAGGGACACAAATTTACAATCTTTTACTTTGCAACATCTGTTTTAAATGATCCAAAACACATAGGTTTTTAACCATATGTTCACTATGTAGAAAAAAATAACAAGATATAAAATTTATTTCGGGTGCCGTGGACTTATCAACGTAACAAACCGCTAGGTAGATGTTATGTTATCAGAGGGATGTGTATTCCTTATGAATCTGATTGATAAGTAAATTCACACGTGACTTATTAGATTACAATAATAATCTATGGTTACGAGCTAATGAAGGGTCGAATCTTCAGGGAAATGTATCTATGCCAACTGTTTTGTATACACATATGTAAATAAAAATACATTCTGAAACGCCCGAGAAAGCAACTTTATTTATAATAGTTTGAAAGTAAATCAAATTTGAAAATAGAACTGGCATTTGTTCAAGATTTGAAATACATTATCTTTCGTTCACAGATTGCTTATCTCTAAGAAATGCTTATAATTTTTTTTCTTACATTCAAGGTTACGACTGATTTTTCACTTAAGCTAAAAAGCATCTGAATTTCCCAGTTTCATGAATAGAGATTCTGTGAGAAAGGATGGCTTAAATCAATTTCATATAATGTGTTCTGAAAGGGATAATAAAAGGTTTCTGTATTAAAATGAAGTATATGTATTTCATTATATACACTGTGATTAAATATGCTTAATGCTAATCGAAGTGTTTGTTTTCTTATTTGATCATCCTGATAATTAGCTTCCGATAACGCGATTATCTTCTTGAAATATTTGTTTATTATTTATGATAGTGCGAAAGGTTAGGCATACGCACGATACAGTCACTCCGTCGCAGGTATACGCACGGTACCATCGCTCCACGCATACTCATTGCATCAAAAACATGAGAAACGAAGGGGCAATGAGTGAGTTTCCTCACCTTACTTTGTGTATGCTGTGCAATAGAGATGAATTTTGTACATCAAAACATAATAAAACTGGGAGAAATATTGGACTGTCAATCCTGATTCAATCATGTCAAGAGTCGGGCCTTGTCATTTCCATCATTGGAACTAAACACTTAATATTCGACAAACATGACAATACTACAAGATTGTTATAATGATTTTATTGAATTCTCAAATGACCACTTGCCAACACTTCCGGACCACCTGTATCATTTTCTGGATGTTTATTTGGGTTTTATTCTAATGGTCAATTGATTTTCCCTAATTATTTCTGATCCGTATTTACAGCGTTGCCAGTTATTTTTTTGTTGACATTGCCGCATCCAGGAATAAGTAGCGTTGTTTGACAGCTGGCAATGAACTCCAACCGATTCTAGGGGCCGTCTGGAACTTTCTATGAGGTTTGAAGTTTTTGAAGTCCTAATAGTAACTTTAAATAGAAGGACAACACTGGAAGCGTTGCTTCATTGGTTATGTATACCATGTATTTGTATAAATTTCGTCTCATATACATTTACTCCCTCTCCTTTCATTGTATAATTGATTTTTGACATTGCATAATACAACATCAATAATTCCCTGAGCATTTATTTTAAAATTCTACTTTATAAATCTACTTCACTTCTGTAAATTAAACAGTCTTCAAAAACATCAAAAGAAACGTTCAATGTACATTGTATTTTGTTTCGAGTAGGGTCAATAACTTATCGTCATTTTGAACAATATTGCTGTTTTTGCTCTCTACTGAAATTCAGGCATTTCATTGAAAAATTCTCTTTGGAAATTCCATGTATCTTTGTTCTCACAAATTCGACAAGAATGCCGCCTAAATGTTACCGGTGCTCCATTAATTGGACTTGCCCTTGGAAAAGGAAACCACGTCATTTATTGTACTGATGGCTGCCATAGCAAAACCATGTCGTCCAATGATTTAACAGGATGTTTTATTCTCTTTAGGTAACATCGTTATGACGAATAATTTATTTTTTGTTTTGCGAAATACGGGATTAGCCTGAATTTTAAATGGCTAAATAATTTGCGAGAATATGAATCTAAAGTCCACAAGAACATGTCACTTGTCCCTACAATACGTAGACCCCATTATGGTATCGTGGTATTACTCAGAGGATTGAATGCTGTACGCTCCCTGTTACACCGTGGAAGTGATCACAAGAAAAAAGTATTTACGAGATTATTATTGAATATTTTGTATACTCATTGTATTGTTGGGCCAACCAATACATGACTATATTCAGGGACTATTTCAAAACGAAAAACAAGGATAAATCTGTCTTTCTATTGATCATGCTTATTGATAATATATGAAATATGAAAAAGATAAATGCGCTATACTTATTTCGTGTACCACATATATCGTTTTTCATATTTTACTGCAAAGCTTCAAACATAATGTATGTAGCTGCACGGGGTAGTGAACCAGATTTGATCCAATTGTATGAAAAAGGTTGGAAATGCAGTCGTATCGTCTTCTAAGTTTGTACTTACCTCCATTTTATTAAAAGTTGATTTTGGTAGTCTAAAAAAGAAAACAAAACAAGTATAATACCTCATTACAATACAGTCTTTAAACCAATTACAGTGAAGCAATAAGTCAGCGACCATTTGAAAATCTTGGGGTGGGCATGGATTTTTTCTCATTATTCGAAAAAAAATAAAATGGTTGCATTTATCTAAGAAAAAAATAAAATGTTTTTTGTCATAGGTAAAAAAAAAGATAGACGTGGAGTAAAACCCCCAGAGTAAAACCCATGCCCCATCCTAGATTTTCAAATGGTCACTGCCTAAGTTGCCACAGATGTTCAGGTCATTAAAGAATTTTGTCCTCATTGGAGTGAGATGGACTTGATCTCGGAAGATTGTCGATAATAATCATACCATCATCTGATGAATAAATATAGAGAAGTGCAAAACCTTTGATTAGAGCTTGACTCAACTCTACCGATACAATGACCATGCTTATCCAATGTTATACACGAACTGACGATTTAATAGAGGGAGTGAAAGATGCTTATCAAAAAGTTTACAAAGGCAGGTAAACAAAACACATCAGCATGATGTTCTTCCAATGAATTTTTTATCAAAATGCAAAAACTGAAAATGACAAAAAGGGAGTTGGTAAACTGAACGAAAATGGTGAGAAACTGGCAAACATAATTATATTATGCTCAACAAATACGCTAGTCATCGGAAGAGCAGCTGTTGAAGCACAAATTTTTATTTACAAGATAAACGTGGAATTCACCAAAACTAACCGTGATACCCTGATATGAACCTGTTAACGCAAATGAAAGTAGAGAAGATTACTGTTAAACACGATCGTAGAGAGAAGCCGATGTGAATAGTGTCCATCATCTTAAAGATAAATCCCTCTATTCAAACCGAACATAGGAATTACTCGTTCCACTTTATGTCCTTAAAGAATACTTCAATTTAAGCAATTAAAAAATGGGGTCACCGGTCTCGTTTTATAATTATAATGTACAAATAAAGATTCTGAATGGAGCTGAACAATTGATTCAAGGCACTATAAAGTTTTGATCAAGAAGAGGAAACACTTTCAGACAATCAATAAGAGAACTCAAACAAGTTTACCGAAATATTTCGGAGAGTGAAAGTTATCGGATATAAAAATATAAATACAAGCTGTATACTGAGGGTACATAACTTACTTTGTCAGTTGGTAATGGTCTGGACCTGGCATGTCAGTTAACTGCTAGTAGTCTCTTGTGATTTCATGTTTATGTCCGTATATTTAGTTCTTTCAGTTTCATTTTTCACAATTGACTCAGTTCTGTTGACAACTGAATTTTACTGTTGTTACGATTGTTTTTTGATTTATCACATTGGCTATAGGGGGAAGGTTTGGGCCCGATAAAACTAGTTTAACCACGCCGTTTGTGCCTGTTCTAAGTCAGGAAATTTATTAAGCCTTTTGTGTGTCTTGTCTTTTTTCTAGTTAGTTTACTTTATGTCTATAGGAGTCTAGGATGATGTTTATTTCGCTGAACTTGATTACTCTTTATTTAGGGGCCGACTCCGACCTGCCATTGGGTNTGGGGTTTTCTCGCCGTTCATTGAAGATCTTATGGTGGCTTTGAGTTGTTATTACTCCCCTTTGGGTCGTTGTCTCTTTGACACATTCCCCGTTTCCCATCTTTTTTCTATTCAAACAATGGCTGTCTGATGAAAAAACTGAAACTCTATACGAAAGAGTGGATAACTCAAGAATATATACAGCAGACAATGCAGAAAAGAAATCAGCCGGAAATGATCAACGCAAATTCATCAATATGCATGGAGATGAAGCAGAAAAAGAACATTGATACTCTTTACAAATTTACTATTATATTATGTTAATCGCACCAACTTCCCTCTGTAAAGGACCCTGCTGGTTAAGTGATAGCAACAGAGAAAAAAAAGCAGCAAAATCGATTGAACGCGTACATGGAGTTTTGAAAAGGCAAATCCATCTACAGAATTTGAGGGAATAGAATAATAGAACGACCTTAATATCCTCCTTGAATATCCTTACTAAAATATCAATCAAGACCTGCCTTACCTATATTGGGTACCAAAATTACACAAAAATCCATACAAGGAGAGATACATCGCAGGATCTTCATTTTGCAGTAAATTATTCACACCAAAAGTGACATAAATCACATGTGGATACTTAAAAAATCGAAGGATTCATTAGAAAATCTTAAATCCCGTTCATTTTTTTTCAAATATATTCTCTAAAAACATTTGATTTTTCAACATTGTATACCACACTTCCTCACGATAGGTGAATAAAAGGATATGGAGTAAATGCACATGAGACAAAGTCTCTACAAATACACGGTAAAAAACAAGCAAAGGAACAACGCTTTTATTGTTGTTCTTCATCTTGAAGTCACCATGAGGCCTTCGACACTGAGCTTTGCTCATACCTCATAGTAAGTTCAAGACGGCCCTTAGCACCGGTTTAAGCGGAATTCTTTGCTAATTGTCGAGCAACGCTACATCCATGTCTTTCTTGGTCATGGGTGCGGGATTGTCAACAAACTTCAATTAAACTGGCAAAGTGCTCTTACAATCACTGTCATCCTTTGCCAGACAAAAGCAGTAGTGTCTTAAGCTAGTGGACAACTACAACATATAGACAAACACAGGGCACTCATCAAGTCGAATGTAAGAAAATTTGGCGTTATAAAATAGTGAGATGTGGGTACTTAAAACAGGTGGTCTGGTAAACTAAAATCACGAATCAAAAGTATCATTCAAAAAGCCTTTGCCGATTCAAAAAAAAAATTGTTGTTTTAGGTTATAAATCCACATTTTTCAAAAACAATTAAAAGGAAAGTATGCTACGATGAAAAACAGGTGTGCAGTATGCTTGATTTTCGAATTGATAATATATTTGTCACATTTAAAGGTGCTATATATCAACAGCTAGTTGGCATACCAATGGGCCCTAATTGTGTACCTCTACTCGCAGACTTGTTTTTATATTCTTGCGAGACTGAATTTCTTCTGAGACTCGTGAAAGATCATAAATTAAAAGATGCTAGATCCTTCAATCTATCTTATAGATATATTGATGATGTTCTTTCCACCAATAATGCATCTTTAGCTAAATGGATCCATTAATATATCCACCAGAACTAGAGATAAAGGAAAACGACAGAAATCACCAGATTTATATCTTTTTGGAATTACATCTCGAGTTTGACGAATACTAAAATTTACGACAAAATGGAAGATTTTGATTTCAAAATTATTAATTTACCTAACATGGACAGTAATATTCGAGCTTCTCCTGCCTACGGAGTGTAAGATTCACAGCTGATTCGTTACGGCGAGAGCTAGCACAAAGTATACAGACTTTCTCATTAGACGAAGTTATCTCCGTGACTACCTTATCAATCAAGGCTTCAAAAGATTCCGTCTCATACGATCATTCCGTATCATACGATTCCGTCTCATACGATCATACACAGTGAGGTTCCTAACTGTGTTAAAGACCGAGGTTGACCCCTAGATGCTTTGTTTTGTGTCGTTTTAATCTGGATATGGGATGTTGTCTCCTGGACATTTACCCCATTTCCTTTCTTTTTCATATTAAAAAGTTCTTTAATAGATATCAGCCCCTTGAGGAAAAATTTTAAATTTCGATCCGAACTCTGAGATTCAAGATTCTTTTTTTTATACTTAATACTGGGATTGTCATTTCCTTTTAACTGTCTACGACCCGGCTTTCAATGGCGATTGCTGTTGAGTCGCTACCGGGCACTACCGCAATGGAAGAGGAGGTTTGGCTAGCCATAAAACCGGTTTAACCCACCATTTCTTTTGAAATGCCTGTACAAAGTCAGGACCATTGCGGTCGACAATTTTACCGGTGGTTTCCACCTGATTTGTCTTTTTGTCTCATGGACCACTCTGTTCGGTGATTTTGTTATTACCCCCATCCCAAGCTTACAACAATGATCCAGTTATACAAAGGAAGAAATAGCCACTGCCATGAAATCGTTTAGTCTAGTCAGGCAGCCGCCATGAGATCAAGACAAACCTCAACATCTGCCACTGATGCTTTGTAAATAAGGCAGTGGAATATAGAGTAACACTGGGTTGCTTCAAATCGTCCATCGTATTCCTTGTCACCAAGGAGAAGATGAACTTAAATACATCATACGAACAATCTGAAAGTTGATGGCAGGCACCGACATATATAACAAGTAGACTAATTCATATACCTCAGAGCAGTTGCAAGTACAGAAAAACCAACGCAAAATATATCTATAAAGGATAAGCAAGAACAACCCAATACAAGATCATACAAATGTAAGTAAAATAAGTGTTGTTATACAGAAGCAATTTTAAGAGAGTTTCGAATAACTTCACTCTCAAGTTTCAATCATAAATTTCTCGTATAAAAAATCTGTAGGGCAGATACAATCACAAGCTTAAACCTGCAAACAATGACGAATTAATGATATCATATACAGAGGCAATTATGAAAGGAGGAAGTATAACAAAGCAGTCTTGAAAGTAACACCAACTTGGAAAAGATCAAGTACCAGGCTAGAAATCTATACAAGCAATTAAATACCGAAGGAAAGGTGAACCATCTAAAGTTAACATGGAATGAAGTCACAGATCTGAAGTTGAAAGTATGGTAAACTAGGTAGCCTTCAGAGAATTTATGACTAATTGCAGTGTTCTCACCCTAATGGTAGTTGTAATATACCGGGTGTGGGATGGTGGCACCCTTCAAGAACATTAGTATATACCCAGTTGTAATGTTGAATCTATATAATTCCAAAGAACCTCCCGACAAAGAACTATCATATCAAGGTGTCATTAAATGTTCAACGAAGTTGAAATTGTAATTGAAGCAATGTCACAGTGGTATGAACTGAAAGATTCGCCTATAACTTGATTATTTTTATACAAAAAACTGGGTCAATGGCTTTTACATATATATTCTATGCTAGTTTCAATATTCAAGCACCATATGGTTAATGGGTATGAACAGACTTTAGTTGCCAATTATCTTTACTGCATATGCCTGATATACCTAATCAAACTCGCCAAATTGTGTCATGCAGTGAAAGATACAAATCTTGTTTAATTTTTCATCCTTAATGATATTTTTCAAAGAAGATAGTAGATGTGATTAAAAAAGAAGTAGCTTATCGTGTTTCTTGCCGACCCGTGCTTGATTGATATACCATTTTGCACGTGCATTATTTCCTGGTGTGTTGAGCGCCTGATAATCAACCTAAATCGCACACGCTGTTTGTACTATCTGAACCGTTTTATTTTACAAGCAGTAAACAGCAACATTTTAATATTCTGACAAAACAATATGGCGCCAAAACCGCTTCGTTTTAACATCATGTTGTTATGAGATGAAACTATTAACACTTGATAAAATCATATAAGGATAGATTTTTCATTAAATCAAATTGTATTCACACCAGTTAGTTCATCCTGTAACTTTTATGGTTATTAAAAGCAGTATGTGAACACAAACACATACTTCCTTTATCACAATTTTAATTATTTTATATATTAAGTGCATTCATCAATTTTCTACAGCCCACAAAACGTGTATTTTCCATTACCATGATGACAGTTTGTGTATGCTTAGTACATCACTAGAATGGACCATCATAGGCTATGCACTTGTTTACGATTTCAACTAATTGCATAGTCACCAAACTACTCCAGGCCCTTAGATCTAAACTGCATGTGACCTTACTGAGCATGCAATGCAGTTATGATTTATGCATGAAATCATCAGAATTGTTCTTGATTCAAGTTTTTTGCTTTTATGACAATCAAAAGTGCAATTCTAACCCCGTATTGTAAATGCATTTTCCGTCAAAAACCATAAGAAGTTCATATACTACTGTTTTTAAGAAAAAATGTTTGTTGTTCCTGGTTGACGTTCTGACATTGCAGTTAATTTCAACAAAATACAACTGTTGTTTGTAACATGTTTTTAAGCTTATGAAAATAGTCGGTGCTTAAATTGTCTTATTTCTAAATACAAAAAAAAATCTAAATTGCAAAATAAAAGCAGTAAATTTTGTTATGCTGTACACGTGTTTCAAGGAGTAACCTCTCATCAGCAGCATTATAATCCAATAATATGGAAGCCATAATCCCAAAATAGTAAAAAAAGAAGTACTCATTACCAAACATATCGAAATAGGAGGCCAAATCCAGTACCAAGGACATCTACCGATTGCCATACATGGAATGATGCCTAAGTATTTTATAAGTGGTGAGAATTTTGATAAAAACAGTAAATTTCTATAAAACGCAAGGTAATATTTTCATGTTAGACAAGTCTGACTATCGGGCTGGTAAATACCCTCGGGGACATTTGGTCCACCAGCAGTGGCATTTGCCCAATGGTTCAAAATACAAAAAATACCGAAATTGCATAATTGAAGCAGTAAATTTCGTTATGCTGTGCACGTGTTTCAAGGAGTAACCTCTCATCAGCAGCATTAGAATCAAATAATATGGAAAACCATAATCCCAAAATTATAAAAAAAAGAAGTACTCATTACCAAACATATCAAAATAGGAGGCCAAAACCAGTACCAAGGACATATATGGCTCTAATGGCTCAAAAGAGAAGATCTGGCGTTGAATCGTTGATACAGATAGATAGCGTATGTTTAAAAAAGTCGTGTTTAGTTAGTGGCACATGAGGTTGAATTTTCCCCTTCGCATACACGATTTTTTCTTAATCTCAAAAATTTACAAGATTCGTAAAACCAACACGGTTCCTTGTGGTTAAAACTGGTTTTAAAATTTCAAAATTGGTTTTCTGGTCAGCACCGAAGTCCTGACTACTGGGATAGTGAATACCCGCCTGGGACTAAGACTAACAGTCCACCAGAAGAAGCTTCGGACCCATTTGTAATACATGACAAAATAACGAAGTTACTGTTAATTCAGTTGTATATGACCATTGCGACAACTTTTGTTTTTTCAGTGCAGATAAAATCAAAATCTTCGAAAGACCGTTAATATAATGAAGTAAACACTGAAACATGTTATTTTTCAGATATTTTCACATCCTACCACAACCGTTGTACCTGAACAATGAAAATGAAGCAAATATTATATCCGGGCGCATTGCATTTGCGCCAATTCTTGAAAAGTGGGGTATTTCATTTGCGCCACAAGCTTGTATTTCATTTGCGCCATTTCTCAGGTAAAAATTTTACAGGTAAATTTTCAGGTTATAGGAAGTGGAAGCAATATTTAATATACTATTTAATATTTTAATATTGAATATACCACTGGAAAAAATTTAAAATATTATTTGATATTAAATATCTTATATATCAAATATATTTAAAATTTTTCACTTCACTGGTTCGTTTAGATCATATTAGTTGTATCCAGATCAAACAGGTTAAGCGGGAGATTTTGAAACTAAATGCTTCTCATTAAAATTTTTATTGGTTGTGTAATTTTTTCCTTATAAACAGTTTCAGTACTATGAACCTTTAAAGATGACTGATTGTACATTGTTACGAATGGGGTTTATAACAAAATTAACGAACAGAATTGTCAAGGGACAAAAAGACAAAGGCGTTTAAGTAAAATATCTTGCCCGAATCCTACTTCAAACTCTCCATGATGAGCAAGTAATGCTGGCGAACGTAAGAAGGAAATACAAGTAAAAAGTATAAAATGTTAAAGTATTTTTACTTATTTCTATACTATTTACCTGTATTTGGCGCAAATGTTAAGTTTTTAATTTGGCGCAAA
>MJUU01021554.1:142933-154523 GCA_002080025.1 Modiolus philippinarum
ATCAGAGCTTGGAATATATATCAAACCACCAATTCAACCAGTCAGAGCTTGGAACATAGTGAAAATAGTACTTTTGAATTTAAAGATAGACTTTGTGTTCTTGCACCTTTAAATTTGATGTCTGACACGCCCATTTAAACATTAATATCTTAAAATTATTTTAAGACTAAGGTCAATTGACAAGATGCGATTTTTCATTACACTGAGATGTTAGAATTTTTGATCGACAATATTTATGTCGGTTTTCCTACAGACAATAGGGATTCTATGGGAACTAACTATGCGCCACTTTTAGCTGACCTTTTCCTTTTCTAGTACGAGGCCAAGTTTTTGCAAGGGTTCACACAAAGAAAACAAAAACATTTAGCCTAGTCCTTTAATTTCAGCGTCCGCTACATAGATGTACTTTCTCTTAATAATTATAAATTTAAGGAATATTTACATCAGATCTATCCTAATGAGCTTAAAATTAAAGAAACAACTGATACACCTACTTCAGCTTCGTACCTGAATCTTTTGTTGTATATTGACGAGGATGGACGTTTGAAATCTAAGCTTTACGACAAGCGTGATGATTTTAATTTCCCTTTCTTAGCAGTAAAATACCTACTTCTCCAGCCTATGGAGTTTACATTTCACAGTTGATTCGTTACTTTCGAGCATGTAGTTTGTACGGTGATTTTTTTAACAGAGCGAGGACACTGTCCCGAAAGCTGCTTAGTCAGGGATTTGTTCAACCATTGCTAATTTCACCCCTCAAGAAATTTTATGGCCGTCACCATTACATATTTGAAAGATATGAAGTGTCAGTATCCCAAATGAAAGCGGACATTTTCAGCTAGATTCACGTGTTCCCGGATTTGACTACCGATTTGATTTTGACATTTTCCTAGATTGACCCACTTACAGTGTGACGGGTGCTGTTAACAGAGCAGGACATGGTTACCCTTCCGGATCACCTGATGTCACTCTCAATTTTCACTGGAGTTCACACTGTGAGTGCCTTTGTTTTTGAATGTTGTCTTTTGTATTTCTGTGCTTTGTATCTGTCTAACGTCATTGTTTTCTGTGTTTAACGACATTGTTTTCTGTGTCCTCGTTTTGGCCATGTCTATGGCCTTCGATTTTCGTAAATTCTAAACCTTTGTCACTTCGGTATTCTACTGCCGTTGTTCATTATGCAAGTGCTTTTTTGTGACGTCGTGGTACGTTTTTATAGGCTTTCTCCAACACACGACGAATCTCTTAGAAAGCTGAAAATTTGATATAATTTAAAAAAGGTATGGTCGACATATATGGTCTTGGGAATGTTTAACTTGAGAACAATTGTCCAGGGAGCTTTTAAAATTCCAAAATTTACTTGAAAAGGTAAAGAGATGAACTAGTGGTTTCACACCTATAGAGTATTCTGAAATGCCGTAGATACGTTAGTGAAGAGAAAATTATTTAAGGACAAGAATAGGTTGATTGTACCACGGCTAATAGACAATTCACCTATACTGAATATAAAATGCCATTTAATAAATTATATCGGATCTAATTTGACACTTCATTTAGAACTCTTAATATGTTGATTTTTAAACCGAATTTGGCTGTTCCGATGACTTCCCGAAGTGGCGTATGCAGCAGGAAAAACACAAATTTTTAAGGAGCAAAACGATTTAGACAATATTCAGTATTATTTTATTTCAAATTAGTTTTATATTATTTAAATGGTTAAGAGAACGGTTAGTCTTTCAGTATGCAACTCATCTTAGAGCCGTTTCACTAGCTGTAACCGAAATTTGTGGTATCCACACAGCTGCTTCGACATGCATGTAATACGATGTAATTATTTAGTATAATATAACACATATTGCATGTTGTTTAAGTGGTACTGGTATATTAGAGAACCACACTACTGAAAGAGTATCCTTCTTGACAACGCGTTCTTCATGCGGTATAACCGCATATGTGTAGATTATTAATAAATTTATATATGAAGATGAAGAACAATAATGAGAGCGTTGTTCCATTTGCCTTACCATGTATTTAATAGGGATTTTGTCCCATGTACATTAACTCCATATCCCTCTTTTCGTTCATAAGCAGCCAGCAGTTTAAGATTTCCCTTTTCTGGGTGATAACGTCAGTTGTTTGAACTTTGTGGCTATCAGTCAGATGCTTCGTTGTATCACAGTTTATTGAAAAAGTTGTCATTATCGTGCAATAAAGACTGCCCGCGTGAGAGTGATATTGACTGAGACGGTGATAATGACCGAGCTAAAGGCGAAGTCATTATCTGCATCGAAGTCAATACCACTGCCCCAAGGGCAGTCTAAATTTCACGACAATGACCACTTTTCCATTAACTTTTATTTTTATTTCATTGAGGGAACCATATGTTGAAAAAAATGGACTCGTATACTTTCAGAAGAGGAAATCATGAGCATTGTATGATAATGACGAAGTAGGCGTGGATACCAGATGTTTTAACCACACCCACCCGGTCGTTATCATGTAAGGATCTGATAACGACCGGTTTTCTGGTCCGATTTTGATAATTGTATTGACTGATAGAAATATTACTGTAGAATACAATATGACACATGACCGTCTTTTATCCAATCGGAAAGTAGAATTTTTCACCGATATGAAATAAAAATAATACTGGTCCATGTATATAAAAGAGAAATTTAGTAAGTAATAGCATATAGATCAGATGTTCACAGTCAGTGTTTTAACCAGAAATCACAGTACCTTAATAAATATAGCACATGAAATCACAGTACCGCTGAATAATGAAAAACACACAAGATATAAATTAGAGTATTTACCGATATTTCAAATGGGTCTAAGGCAACAGAAATCAGAGTAATGCGTGGGTTTCTGTTGTCAGTGTGAGTTAATAATGTGTCGTTTGAATGTTTAGATAAAATGTTGCAAACTATTCGGCTCTACCATATTTTGTGCTTTATTCTCTCGTTGTATCATTACAATTTTGTGTTGTTTTATCGGAGACATATCATTGAATGTTCTGCTAGCCATTCAGTTACCTTATGTCATTTAAATTTGAGTAGCTTGTAAAAAACTAACCAAGATTTTTTGGATGTCTTGTCCCTTGTTTTTAACCTCTGCACATAACGTGAAATAACAGTACCCGGCACAGGAAACCACATTTCACAGAGGACCAACATGACATAGTATGATAAAACCAAACGAAATCCGAATTATCAGTAATATCAAATATAGCTAAGGACAAAACTACGATGGTGGGAGTTAATCCTTCGGTTTCAGAATTTACATAAATTCAGATAATAGTAATTGAACAAAGTGTACACATGATATATTATCTCATGTACAAGTACACCATATCTAAGAAAAATGAAGAGCATACATCTCTACCACGCGGAATTGTTTTACCAACTCCACACTGCAATAAAAGACAAACTCCTGTATTAAATATTTTACGAAAGGATATGGAGTAAATGAACATGAGACCATAACACATATGTTAACTCCAACTGCATTAATTTTAATGAGCTGTATGGCCATTTCGGAAATTTATTCCTCATCAGCAGCACTAGAACCCCAAAAAAAGAAATCCATAATTTCAAAAAATATATAAAATGCATAAAACCAAACGAAATCCGAAGTCCGTTTTCATTTTTGAGAAAGTAGGTTATAGGCCAAGGTTACAGAGACTCAAATGAATAAAAAAATTTCGAAAAAAAAATGGTTTCCTGATGGTAACTCAAACAGTTTACATCCTTTAAAAAAGATATTTTATTGTTACAGAAAGGGAAAACCCTGTAATAAAATTGAAATCAAGTGAAAGGTCAAGTAATGGTGATTTATATATATAATGAACAAAATACCGAAGTTACTGTTAATTTATTTTCTGCATATGCGCATTTCCACAATTTATGTCTCAACAGTGCAGATAAAACCAAAATATTTGGAAGTCCATTAACCGAAAAACGTGTAAAAGCTGATAGAGAACAAATTACCAAAAGGATCTAAATAGAAAAGCCAAAATTCAGGTAAGGAGAGAGCTGTGCATGAGGGAGATACTCCTTAGTTTTGAACAAAATTGTGTGAAATTTAGATATTCCAAATTTAAATAAAATCGGTTTCTCGGGTCAGCACCGAAGTACTGACTACTGGGTTGGTGAATACCCTCGGGGACTAACAGTCCACCAGCAGAGGCATCGGCCCAGTGGTAATAATGAACAAAATACCGAAGTTACTGTTAATTTATTTTCTGCATATGCGCATTTCGACAACTTATGTCTCAACAGTGCAGATAAAACCAAAATATTTGGAAGTCCATTAACCGAAAAACGTGTAAAAGCTGATAGAGAACAAATTACTAAAATGATCTAAATAGAAAAGCCGAAATTCAGGTAAGGTGAGAGCTGTGCATGAGGGAGATACTCCTTAGTTTTGAACAAAATTGTGTGAAATTTAGATATTGCAAATTTAAATAAAATCGTTTTCTCGGGTCAGCACTGAAGTACTGACTACTGGGTTGGTGAATACCCTCGGGGACTAACAGTCCACCAGCAGAGGCATCGGCCCAGTGGTAATAATGAACAAAATACCGAATTTACTGTTAATTTATTTTCTGCATATGCGCATTTCGACAACTTATGTCTCAACAGTGCAGATAAAACCAAAATATTTGGAAGTTCATTAACCGAAAAACGTGTAAAAGCTGATAGAGAACAAATTACCAAAATGATCTAAATAGAACAGCCAAAATTCAGGTAAGGACAGAGCTGTGCATGAGGGAGATACTCCTTAGTTTTGAACAAAATTGTGTGAAATTTAAATATTGCAAATTTAAATAAAATCGTTTTCTCGGGTCAGCACCGAAGTACTGACTACTGGGTTGGTGAATACCCTCGGGGACTAACAGTCCAACAGCAGAGGCATCGGCCCAGTGGTAATAATGAACAAAATACCGAATTTACTGTTAATTTATTTTCTGCATATGCGCATTTCGACAACTTATGCCTCAACAGTGCAGATAAAACCAAAATATTTGGAAGTTCATGAACCGAAAAACGTGTAAAAGCTGATAGAGAACAAATTACCAAAATGATCTAAATAGAAAAGCCAAAATTCAGGTAAGGACAGAGCTGTGCATGAGGGAGATACTACTTAGTTCTGAACAAAATTGTGTGAAATTTAGATATTGCAAATTTAAATAAAATCGGTTTCTCGGGTCAGCACCGAAGTACTGACTACTGGGTTGGTGAATACCCTCGGGGACTAACAGTCCACCAGCAGTGGCATCGTCCCAGTGGTAATAATGAACAAAATACCGAAGTTACTGTTAATTTATTTAATATTTATAAAAGTCAGAATATTTGACAGGCAATTACTGAAAAAAAATCAAATTTGGCCAAAATAAAACTTAGTTATAAAACTGGATACTAGCTGGATACTAGTATTTGGTAGGGAAGAACTTCAAAAAAAAACCTGAAAATTTTTGCAACATTAAGTTCTTGAACGATCACTAAAAAAGGTTTAAATTTGAAACTTGGTCAATGTGGTATATGAAGTTGCAATTCAGCTTGTACACTATGGTGCCATTTATTTTTTTACATAAAACGGTAAAAAAGTGAATATTACGAAGAATTTACTTTGTACGCACCTACTCCATGTGATTCCATTCGTGATGCAGTATTTACTGTATCACCAAACAAACAATACCTTGGCATTTTCGTTCCAACTACTCCGGCACATACTGGACCTATAACGAAAGTTTTATTGTATGTTCAAATCGGAAAAGCAAAGAAACAAAGACACAACATAAGCACGGCAAAGAAAAGAAAGACATACATGCACACACACACACAAAGATTAACAATAAGGATAGTATGATTGCTTCATGCTGAATGATAATTTTTTTATATATTTTTCACTTATCTGGATGACATTGTAAATTTGATGGAGACCAATTGATTAAATGGTTACGGTTGATTTAGTTTTATTTTGTAACAATCTACATTTAATATACTTGTTGAGAGTTCAAGGGATCGCCGGGTGTCAATTAATTGTAATAAAATCAACTGTAACAATACGAGTTCAATATCCACAATAAATGAAATATTAATACAAATAATTACACAGTCAGTTGATAAAATCTCATTCGAAAACTGTCGAATGAATAGAAACTGAAAGCAGTGTGAATGTCAAGGGCTGGCAAGATGCAGTTTCAGGCATAAAAAAACTCAATGTTAGACACCTATTGTAAGTAGGCTAAGAGACTTTGAATGAAACAAAATCTGTTTGCCAATAGCACGGATATTAGGCGTCCTCAGAATTTAATTGAGACCAGGATAGATTAAAAAAAATCTTGGAACAAAAACTTTAGGACATATTAGGATTAGTAACAGAGTGTTCCACATGTCTAGAATGTGAGCATGGAGGACTATGAAAACTATGCAATAAAATCTTGTGCCCATAACCAATCTATGAGAATCCAATCCGATCCACCAAATGTTTCGAATATCTGTTTAGATCAATAATTGTTTAATTTCCATAATATTGATCAGGACCGTATTCATCATCAGAGACCCAAGCCCTTCCAATAATGTTTTTTTCCTGAGCAGACGTAGATAATAGAATTTAATGAATGGGGTCTGACACCTGGTGGTTCATTGTCTGTTTGAATATGTATGTCGTTTTGTATTGGGACATACTCTTCATTTTCCAATATTTATAGATTCGCTTGATTTGGAAGCTTAGATGAAGTTAAATAATCTTTCAAGTTTTTATTTCTTTTATATGCAATCATAGGTGGTCTAGGAAATAGGTGTTTAGCTATCGTGTCATTTTCAATGAAGTACCAATGTTTTGATAAAGCTTTTCTCAACTGAGAGAAAACCGGATTAAATTTTGTAATCAAGACTAATGGCGGTTTACCTTTTATTTTGTTTTTATATTTCAGAGCATTAGCCCTACTTTGATTACATGCTTGTTTACTAAAACAGAAGCACATAGACACCAGGCTTCAGTAAGCAGACGACCAAACGGGGTGAAATATTCCCCTTTGGTAGAGATTATTTTTGACTCCTGGGTTTCCTAATATTTATATTTTTCTTTATGAAACACAAATTAGTCACCGAAGTGCTCTGCAAAATTGAAATTTATTCGCTAAAGTTGCAGCGTCTAAGGATGCTTACCTTTCCACTACAACATGGACTTGTTTCTCATCAAAATAAACTGCCAAAATGTATATGGTTCGTGCCCTGTGTTGAGGGACCTAAACTGGACATTCATTAATATTTGTTGATTATGATGCAAGACTTTATATTATACGGTTCGCATTGTATATGACTAAGGCCCAATAAGGCTCCAAATAAAAATCCAGTAGAATCTCATTTTGTCATCTTGGAAGATAAGTGAATAGTATGACCCAAATAATAAATTAGTTTTAAACGAATTGCTGAATAACGCAATACATTAGACGGAGACTATGGAGAATTCGAAAATTTTGAGGTGGTTCTTGAACTACTATCTAAATCTGTAACTGCAGTAATTGTACTGAAAATGAAACTCATGAGTGAAAGAATCGAGTTATACTCTAAATAATCAAGAAGTAGGGGAAGTCAATTTTAGCTTGTGATACAATTCCAGACTTGTGTCATTCACTAATTTAGAGAGAAGTTGAAGAAAATGAGGTTTAAGGGACGGACGGAAAGGAACACAAACAAATCAGTATACCGCATTCTTTTCGGACTTGATGTGTAAGAAATGCTTTAACGCAGTCCTGGACTTACTGTGAGGCATGGCCAAAGCTCATTTTTCAAGGCCTTGTAGTAATTTCAAGATGGAGAACAACAAGCGATGTTTCATTACCTTGTTTTGTCATGTGTTTGTAGATGATTTGCCTTCTTTGTTCGATTAAAAAAGATTGCAATATATTTGCATGCTCAAGCTTGCAAAAATATGATATATTTTTCAACGCTTTAAAAATCTAAAAAGAACGTTTACCTGAATGAATTCCGATTCTGGCTTTTATTCTCTCATCAGGTAAATGTCTCACTCTAAATTCACTAACATTCTGAACAATATCTAATGACATACGGGCTATTTCACTGGCATGTTTGTCGCCATTTCTAGTGGGAAGCCCGGAGACTACCATGTAAGCATCACCTATGGTTTCTACCTGTAAGTAAATGTGAGTGTTAGAAATGAGTTTTGAATTAATATTTTAAAAATGAAGAGAAGCTGAATTTGTATCTGAAGTAGGTACAACTGAAACATAATACCAACATAAAAAATTACTACTATATACAGTACAATAGCAAAGCAGGCGTTCTGTTGTCTTAGAATAATTGAATGACTTGACGAGCATGTACTGCGATGTAATGACCTTTTTATGCTGGTTGCTGGAAATAAATCCCATTTAATTTATCATTGCGTTATAACAAAAACTGCAACAAATTGGACCAGCTCAAACTAAATGTAATTTACATGCACAAACAATACCATTAAAATTCAAAAATACAAAAATACTATTGTTGTATAATAAACTGTAAATTTTGATATGCAGTACACTTGTTTTAAGGAGCAACCTCTCATCAGCAGCATTTAAATCAAATGATATGAAAATCCAGTATCCATGACATCCATCGATTGCAATACAAAAAGCCTCAATATTTTGAAAGAATAAGAATTTTCATAAAAACAGTAAGGGACCGACCATTTAACCTGAAAGGGGGCTGGGGTGGGGGGGGCTATGGTTTTTTTTTTCGAAAAAAATATTCTGAAGCTGATTTTATGTGAAAAAATATTTTGGCTGCAAAAGTGATGAAAAAAAATATTCTGAACGGGGCTTTCTGTCCCAAGAAATAATGCTTTATATTTAAAAAAAAAAAAATATTTTGTTTATACGAGTTAAAAAAAATAATTTTTTTCTGTCCAGAAAAAAACCCATACCCCCCCCCTTAAGTGAAATGGCCGGTCCCTATTTTTTTTAAGGCGCAAGGTAAAATTTTCATGCTAGACAAGTCTGACTACAGAGCTGGTGAATACCCTCGGGGACCTCTGGTTCACCAGCAGCGGCATCGATCCAGTGATTTCAAAATACAAAAATACAATAATACCCATGTTGTATAATAAACTGTGAATTTTGTTATGTACACGTGTTTCAAGGGCAACCTCTCATCAGCAGCATTTGAATCAATTTGAAACCATAATCCAAATTTAGAAAAAAATCATTTCCAAATATATCGAAACAGGAGAAAAATCTAGTACCAAGAACATCCACCGAGTGCAATACCCACAATGAAGCCTCAATATGTTTAAGGAATTAGAATTTTCATGAAAACAGTAAATTTCTGTGAAGAGGAAGATAAAATTTTCAGGTAAGAAAAGTGACCACTGGGCTGGTGAAAAAACTCAGGGACCTAAAAATACAGAAGTTCCAAGATGATGTCGTGTTTTCTAACACAATAATCCTCATGTGTGACTTTCCTAAAAAAATGACACTACACTCTGAAATGTTTTGACTACGAAGAAAGAGACGTAACCGGGTCTTAAAGATTATTACATGCACATTTTTCCAATAAAATCTAGAATTTGAATAGATGGAAGCCGTAAGTTTTGAGCAAGGCTGATTAACATTTCTCTTTTTCTAGAAGAAAAATAAATGTCAGAGAAGTATGTTCTACTATTAATTACAAACGTAGACGGTTATAAATCTCTTAAACTCAATAACGTTCTTGGAATATCAATATAAAATCTATCACGTTCACAAAATAGTGGACATTAAGCATCCGATCTACATATATTTGCAAACATTTTAAAAACAAGAGCCTGTATCGCTCACCTGGGCAATGGCTGACACATTGAGTCTCATTTTTTTAAAGAGCTAACTAAGGACCATTGTGACCAAATTGGTTCCAATTGGCTCAGTTGTTTTAGAGCAAAAGATCTTTGAATAAAGAGTCCAATTTTCAACAAAGATCCCCGCTGGCGGCCATCTTGGATGACGTGTGGACTTGCTAGACATATTTTTAAAGGAGACCATCCAAGGACTATTCTGACCAAGTTTGGTTCTGAATGGCCCAGCGGTTTCAGAGAAGAAGATGTTTGAATGTGTTCCCATTGGGTCCAATGTTAAAACCACCTTCCAAGCTGGCGACCATCTTGGATATGATACGGACTTGCCGGACACATTTTTAAAAAAGGGCCACCTAAGGACAATTGCGAACATGTTTGGTTCCAACTGGCTCAGTAGTTTCAGAGATCTTTGAATATAGGGTCCAATTTTCGACAAAGAATTCCGATGGCGGCCATCTTGGATGGCGTGCCTACTTGCCGGACACATTTTTAAAGGGGACCACCAAAGGAGTATTGTGACCAAGCTTGGTTCCAATTGGCCCAGCGGTTTCAGAGAAGAAGATGCTTAAATGAAAAGTTTACGACGGACGGACGACGGGCGACGGACGGACGACGGACGCCAAGTGATGACAAAAGCTCACCTTGGCATAGCAAGATGAGCAAAAAGGGTAATTTTTCAGTTTTATAAATATTTTGATTTATTTGATTTGGTCCCATTCATTAAAGTACATCAACCTATAATTTTCATATACGTACTGTTCGGAGTATGGGGATCAAAATATTATTTAGTGTGTTTGAGATCATCCATCCATCTTTTACGTAATGTTTAGAATTCTGTTTGTAACACAATATGTAAATATAATTACTGAAACAGCAAAATATGGCGACAATTATGGACATTACAAAAAGTGTACCGTATTTGTTCAAAAAACAAAAAACAAAAATAATTCATGGCGAATCCAGTTTTTTTCATCACTTTACCTTGTACACATCATATCGTTCAAGTATGACATCAAAAACGCAGTAAAGATCATTTAACAAATCAACAACCTGGAAAAAAAAACAATAAAAATCTTTAAAGTTTTGATGAAATAAAATGCATCAAATTATATGAAGGCAATATAAGATTTGTGCATTTGTATCATTTTATGATGCTGTTGTTGTAGTCGCTGTCGTTGTCGTCGTAATAGTCGTCTGTAGACCCTTTAATGTTTGGTCAATTTCTTTAGTTCCAGTTGACCAATAATGAAGTTTTAATATCTTAATAATAAAATGTCCCTTGTTTAAAATGCTTTTATTAATGATATGGTAATACATTTATCTGTATTAAACATCAGAATTGCTCACATTAAATTTTCTTGTTGAAATACAGTAAATAATGTTATGCTGTAAACGTGTTTCAAGGAGGAACCTCCCATCAGCAGCATTAGAATCAAATATTATGGAAATCCATAATCCAAGAGGAGTTAGATACCAAAAGGTCAACTTGGTAATTTTGTTATTACCCTATTTAAACACAGAATCACTACACTCAAGGCATAGCCATTTAACTTACTTCCATAGGTGAGCTCTGTGCAGACAGTACAGGAAAGTCAATATCACTACACTCAAGACATAGCCATTTAACTTACTTCCATAGGTGAGCTCTGTGCAGACAGTACAGTACAGCCAATATCACTACACTCAAGGTATAGCCATTTAACTTACTTCCATAGGTGAGCTCTGTGCAGACAGTACAGTAAAGCCAATA
>MJUU01021554.1:154697-179575 GCA_002080025.1 Modiolus philippinarum
GCTCTGTGCAGACAGTACAGTAAAGCCAATATCACTACACTCAAGGCATAGCCATTAAACTTACCTCCATGTGAGCTCTGTGCAGACAGTACAGTACAACCAACAATATCACTACACTAGAGACACAACTATTAAACTTACCTCCATATATGAGCTCGGTGCAGACAGTACAGTACAACCAACAATATTACTACCCTAGAGACACAACCATTTAACTTACCTCCATATGTGAGCTCGGCGCAGACAGTACAGTACAACCAACAATATCACTACCATTAAACTTACCTCCATCGGTGAGCTCTGTGCAGACAGTACAGTAAAACCCACAATATCACTAAAATATATAGTTACTGACTCGTACGCCTCTGGATCAACTAACTGGTTATTCTTTAATTTATCAGCAACTGACCTATAACGTATAAAAATACGTAATTAACATCTTATTCATATGCCTCTGGGTCAACTAAGTGGGTATTCTAAAACTTATCAGCAACTGACCTATAAAGTATTAAAATACGCAATCTGTAAAATATTTTGTCGCTTATTCATATGCCTCTGGAAAAACAACTGGTTGTTCTTTAACTTATCAGCAACTGATCTATACGGTATTCATTATATCATCAATGTAAAATATATTGTCATTGATTCATATGTTTCTGAATCAACTACCTGACTGTTCTTCAGCTTACCAGCAACTGCCTTAAAAGGTTTCGAAATTCTTAATCAATGTTAAATATATTTTCACTGATTCATATCCCAATTGATCAACGAACTGGTTGTTCTTTCTACCCTATCAGGCATCACATAATGGAATAACAAAATACCGAAGTTACTGTTGAATTAATAACTAATAATTAAGTGAATTCGTGTAAGTTAATGTAAAAGCTTTAACAATTTAGACCTAGTTTGCAATATCTGAAAATATCACTAAAAAGCAAACGAGTGATCAGTTTTTTTCTTTGATCCTGCACACAAAGTTTTACTACGACACCTACGAAATCTGGTTTACTTGGTTCATCTTTGCCAACACCACTCTATTTCTTTTCTTTAATTCCAGCATATAAGTGTATTAATATGTTTTCTTATGTAATTTGGTCTGGTTTTATTCACACTGATAGTGCTTTAGTTGTGTGACGTTCTTGTTCATTTTTGTTTATTTGTTTTGTCTTTGTCGTACTGTCTCAATTCGTGTAGCTGTGAATTGCCGTGATTTTGGATTTATGATTTTAAAATTCCCCTTTTCTCGTTCTTGCTTCGGTATTCGTTTGCTGATGTATTTGTAAACACAGTTTAGGTTTCATATACATATAGCAAAGGATTTTACTTATTTCAAAATAAATGATTCAGAACAAATTTTAAATATTGGTTGATATGATTTTACTTACGAAGTTAACTAGGATTCGATATGTTTAAACCAAACCTACTTTGGTAAAAGCTGCTCGAGGAGCATGTCTGACTTTCTCTTTTCCTCCAGGAATGCCTCTGTCCTTTCTCCAACTAGTTCCTCTAAGTTATTGGCGTATTGTTCCATCCGTCTTAGGAGGGCATCCAAGACATTGTAGTTACCAGAACTAATGCAGAAATAAGGATTCTTATGCCATTTATAAGCATTCATTAATAGCATAAAAATTTGTTTAAAAAAGTTTTTAAAAATCTTCTATATACTCTTTCTGATAGACTAAGTACAAACAAAGCGTATCGTAACGAACATTATGTTCCTTACAGATATTCCAACTCCATAAATAGACAATTCCAAGATATAATCTGAATACTTTATTAATTTGAAGTCAAACCAAGCACTCATGCTTCAACTGCCATGTAAAATACTTGTTACTGAAATCAGAGGTTGTGGTCAGGAGGTTAGCAGAAAGGATCAGTCATGTCGCAAAAGAAGATAACTGGTCAATTAGCTCGCGATTTTTATAGAAGTTGCTGTATGTTCATTTCTATCGGTCTCTCTTGCACGTATATTTGCAGGCATAGTTTTCAATTAACTAACGATTACAGGCAAAGCTTGTCCATTGGATTATGACTTTAGTTGCAATAGACATGTATTTTTCTATATCTCTTAATATTGCATTCAGCTGGCACCATAATTTGGGTTTCGTATTTTAAAAAGTTGAGGAATTGTCTAAATGGTAATAATATCACAAAATTTACGATTTGCATTTGTAGATTGTCTTTTTGTTATTTTGGGTTTTTCCTACACATTTGAAAGGCTTAACCTAAAATAACATTAAAGTTTGATATGAAAATTAATATCCGAAAAATAAAACCAAAGCCAGACAAAGAGGAAAATACAGGTACATGACCAGAAAAGACATGGATGTAGCGTTGTTGGAAAATTAGCAAAGAATTCTGCTCAAACCGGGCCGTCTTGAACTTACCATGAGATATGAGCAAAGCTCATTGTTGAAGGCCTCATGGTGACTTCAAGATGAAGAACAACAACAAAAGCGTTGTTCCTTTGCTTGTTTTTACCGTGTATTTGTAGAGACTTTGTCTCATGTACATTTACTCCATATCCTTTCATTTACCATTTACGACTGGAGTTTGTCTTTCCTGCAGTTTGGAGTTCGTAAAAAGTTTCAACGTGCATGGGATGTATACTCTCTATATATTTCAGTTATGATGTACTTGTTCGCGAGAGAATTTCCCATTTGGATATACTATCATACTTTCAAATTTTGGCATTTATTTTGTAATTTCGAAATATAATTCTGACCACCTGTTTAAAGTGCCCACATATATCACTATTTTATAATGCCAAGTTTTCTTACAATCGACTTGATAAGTGCCCTGTGTTTGTCTATATGTTGCAATTGTCCACAAGCTTAAGACACTATTGCTTTTGTCGGGCAAAGGATGACAGTGATTGTAAGAGCAATTTGCCACTTAAATTAATGTATGTTGACAATCCCGCATCCATGACCAGAAAACACATGGATGTAGCGTTGCTCGACATTTAACAAAGAATTCCGCTCAAACCGGTGCCAGGGGCCGTCTCGAACTTACTATGAGGTATGAGCAAAGATCATTGTTGAAGGCCTCATGGTGACTTCAAGATGAAGAACAACAATAAAAGCGTTGTTCCGTTGCTTGTTTTTACTATGTATTTTAGAGACTTTGTCTCATGTACATTTACTCCATATCCTTACATTTACCGCATAGTATTTTAAATCATGAAATAATTTTTACAATAAATGCGTAATGCGTAAAGGTAACAAAAAAGTTTAAGCGGTATACTCTGTGTCGAAACAATAAATAAACATTTTACATAAATTAGGAGAGAACACCCCAAAGGTGCCAAGACTGACCGAACAGCAAGTCTGACTGAGTCGAGAAAATTGGCCCGACAATCGTCCTTTCGTTTTCCGTATACAATAGCATGTGCATCTAGTGCACTCGATGCAAAGTGAATCAAATTAACAATTACCTTCGATATACAATGAAACAAATTACCAATAACCTATTCTTCATTTTTTAAGACGCCCATTTGTTTCTGTCATTATTTAGATCTCGAACAAAGTGACATCTGTTTTATAAGCATTGATTCGAAATCTAATGTGTTTCACCTCGAACAAGAATCAACAAATAAGTTTTCTTTTCTTATTGGTGCTATTTGATTAATTCTTAAGTAGCTACATGTATGAAATCAACCTCTTTAATGGTTAAGTGTGACATAAAAATATTACGACGAGTGGTATAAAAATAATATCAAATTGTCTCTTTGATAACCTTAAATGAAGGTTCTTTCAAGTTTCCTTACAATCGACTGTGTTTGTCTATATGTTGTAATCGTCCACTAGCTTAAGACACTAGTGCTTTTGTCGGACAACGGAAGACAGTGATTGTAAAGGCACTTTGCCAGTTTAATTAATGTTTGTTGACAATTCTGCATCCATGACCAGAAAAGACATGGATTTAGCGTTGTTGGAAAATTAGCAAAGAATTCTGCTCAAACCGGGCCGTCTTGAACTTACTATCAGGTAAAAGCAAGACTCATTGTTGAAGGCCTCATGTTGACTTCAAGATGAAGAAGAACAATAAAAGTGTTGTTCCTTTGCTTGTTTTTACCATGTATTTGTAGAGACTTTGTCTTATGTGCATTTACTCCATATCCTTTCATTCACCATCTTTGAAAAGGAGGCAGATGAAATGTTAGTTACCCCGATATTTCTTTTAGTTGTTTCTTGATTGATTTAAAAGTAGGTCGTCTGAAAAAGATTTCATCCCAACACGCTGTCATCAAATCCACCACCTTAGGTTGATCCACGAAAGATGGAACAGAAGGTCTCAAAGGCTTGGCTCTATTTCCTTTGATTTCAATTACTATGTCTGTAAATAAGTTTAAATTCAAACATATCATCTGCTTTTATAACTACAAATTATATAAAATCTTAATTTTAGCGAAAATGTTTTTTAAAATAAAATATTCATTTTGGTTTATTGAGCTAAGGACTTCGATTACATGATATTATTGCAATAAATTACAACATTTTGTCTGGATAATGAATTTTAACAGCAACCTGGTTTATTTTCTTATTCTTGCAATCATATTTCAAAAACATGTTCAAAAACATTATGCAACAGGAAAAAAAAAGAATAACATCAATGAAATAGAAAATCAAAATTTAATACGTAAATACACAGCAATGTAAAGCATTTTAGTGATTTTCAAAAAGTACCGTGAATAGTTTTGTTGTCTGTTTCTGCTTCGAATGGAGACATTCTAGTCAGGATCTCGTACAGAATTATACCAAAACTGTACACATCGGATGCTTGTGAAACTTTACTGCCTCTTAAACATTCTGGTGCAAACCAAAAGTAATCTGTAAATTACACAAATAATATTTTAGTGATATGCATATAAATACGATTCAATACTTCATAAACAAATGAACACCACAAAAATATAAATAGAACGTTCTGGTTTTTTCTTGAACAAAAATAGTTAAAACGTTTCCTTTCTTTGGTTTTATCACGTATTTTAGAAACTTTGTCTCATGTGCACTTACTCCATATCCTTTCATTGTTTATCTAGCCTATTGATTGGATTTTACCTTTTTCATTTTCGACACTTTGCAGAGGGTCCACACCATAAATTGACGGTAGTCCACAGTCCGAAATCTTCAACCCAAACCTACTGTCGATGACACATCGTTCACTATTTAATCTCCCATGAACAAGAATGGTCGATTCGTGCAGATATGCCATTCCCTAAAAGCATATTACCCATTAGTTATATAAACGTTTCTAATTAACACGATATGATAAATATTAAACATAAGGCTGGTATTTCTCCACCAAATGCAAAATAACTCGGCTATGAAATATAGCGAAATGGATGCGAGTTCGCTAAAAATTTATTTTTGCATGTCAACCAAATTACTATCCTTAACTGACAAGGTAGTTTGCCAATTATACGTCTCACAAAGTCAATGATTGTGAAAAAACTATTTTTTATAAACAATTCAAAATAGATTTTCCTATTGCAAAATATCTTCAGTATGGAAATAATTTAGGATTACTGTCAAAACTTAGATGTGGATCTCGGGACAGGCAGATATAGCAACACACCAAAAGCTGAGAGATATTGTCAATGTTGTAATATGTTATGTAACGAAAACGAATTTCACTTTGTTTTAGTATGTCCAGCTTTTAGGGATATTCGTATTAAATATTTGCAAACCATTTTTCTTCATGGCCTACTAAACAAAAATTTATTTCATTAATGAGTACAGAGTCTAAGAAATTAGCACTTAATTTATGTACTTATTTGAAAGAAAGCTGGAAAGTCCGTTCAAGGATTGTTTACTAGAATTAAATTTGCATGTTTACTGCTTTCTGTTTATCCTGTATTGTATCACATATATTACATGCATGTCTCTATTTTTACTTGTATGATGCTAAAGCATATTTATGCATACTGCAGTTATAAAGTCAATCAATCAATCTATGCACATTTAACAAATTTACTCCATTATCATCTGAGGGTGTTCATTTTTCATGCATAAATAAATAAATAATCTTTAATTCAAGAGGATAACCCCATTAGCCGAAACTAATCTTTACAAACAGATCAACATATATTCATCAACTACATTTGATTGATTTTCAAATGTTTTTAATGTCTTCTTTTTATCTCCGTGCATTGTGGCTGTCTCACGTCCTTGTTTTGTCTTTGTTTTTCTCTGGTGTCGTTTTTGCCATGTCTTTGGACCTTGATTTTTTGCGATTATTACTTCCCTAGTTCCTTCGGTATTCTACTGCCGTTGTTTCATGTACTTTTTCTAATATATTTGCAATTTATTACCATTTAAATATGCATAGCATTGCTCCTTAAACTGTTTGATGGGTGTGCCAGTTTTCAAATCATGTGGTAAGCTGTTCCAAACTTTTTATCCAGAATATAAGTTTTTTAAAAAGTTTTGTTTTTGGTTTTGGTACAATTAACATATAGTAAGTTTTGGAATGTAACTATAAGTATCGTTATCAACAAAATGAAAATTATCATACAAATACGAAGGCACCATATTCATATTATTCAGTGACTTGTTTACAAGAATAGCTTTTTGATACATTTTTTTTCAATGTCCAACATTTCTAAAAAGTCAAAGAGTAAAGAAGGAGGAGTAATTAAATCAACCTCTAATATAACTCTTGCTGATTTTTAGGAGCTTTTCAATCCCATTTGTATTACAATTTCCCAAAATTGTGCAACAATAATCAAAATGAAGTAATATATATAAGAATTAAAATATATGAATCGTATGTGCATTGGCAAAAGGTTAGGTATTTTTTAAGCAAATTGATTTGACACGGTCCGAGATACTCTATTGATTTGATCCGTCCATTTCAAATTACTATCAATAATCAGAACTTATAATTTTCAGACGTCACTTGCTCAATACTTTCATTTGATATAAAACTATTTAAAAGAAAAGTTAGTGGTACACATTTTTTGTCTAAATCCAATAATCATGAAGGATTAAGTTTCATATTGTTTTCTGAGCACCATTATTCAATCATATCAATTTCTTTTTGAGGCTTGAAATTTAAACCATTTACATTATTACTTCTTGCATGCACAGTAGGTTCATCTGCATATAAGTCCAAAGAAGATTTTCTATATTTAAAGGCAAATTATTGATATATAAAAAAAACGATAATGGGCCCAAAATTGACCCCTGTGGTACAGTGGACAAATAACTATAGATTACTTATTTAAATGATTTACAGTATTGTATTTGGATTTGACTAGATGGTAGATAAACTTCCACAACAAATAAAAAAATATACAGAATATCAAAATATCTGTTGTTTTAAATCTTAGAATTAAAAAACCATATGAACTCTAAAGAACAAATGAAGTAATGTACACGATACAAATTCCCAACTTAGGAAATATAAAATAAAGGAACTGAATTAATATTTTTTTGTTTTGAAATTGCCATGTGGCAACTGAAGATCGTATATGTACGTTTCACTTTATACTTTTTTTATTAATTTATTTGACATAGAATAAGCATATTTCGTTTTCGTATTATACGATCTGGCATTGTGTACCTTACCGATTTCCTTTTTTAGATTTATTAATTATAATAAATATATCAAACATTATTCTATTTACCTCGGTCTTTATCAAATTACCCAATGAATTATATTCAAATACTATACTTTACATTCGTTAGATCAGTGAGAAGTGCAGATTTGAAATCCCAGTCCAACATCAATGAATCATTATGTAAGATGTCCTAAAATGACAGAAATGACAGGAAAAATATATTGTGGATAATTTTTTCTCACATTATTACACGACTCTAACCAAATATAGGCTATTTAACACTATGACTCACACAACATCGAGTAAAAGATCACAAAATAACATTTCATTTCTTATTTTTTTTTTCGTTTGGTAGGCATTGTAAGTACAAAGCCTATACAAAATTCACGTTTTTTTTCAGTGAGCGAGTCGGGTTTATCCTGAATGAATACATTTTGCAAAGAATCTGTAAGCAAAACCTAAACTTCGATCTTTTACAAACCCAGAGATGCACACTGCTACTTGAAGTGCACATCTTGCCATCCAAAGTCCTGCAAAGATGCCATACCTAAATCTCAGTTTTTGCAGGTTTGACGTCTTTGCCGGTGTTATATTGTCATTTTTCCCCCATGCTAGATTTTCCCCGGGGAAAAAATGAGATCGTTCTTATTTTCCCCCAGGGAAAATTGAGATCATTGTCTCTTTTCCCCCACGGAAAACTGACAATACGTATACGTATTGCCATTTTCCCCCATGCTGATTTTTCCCCCATACAAATTACTTGTTATATAACACATATAAGCAATGAAGGGATATGGAGTAAATGCAAATGAGACAAAATCTCTGCAAATACATGATAAAACAACACTTTTATTGTTGATCTTCATCTTGAAGTCACCATGAGGCCTTCAACAATGAGCATAGCAAGTTCAAGACGGCCCCTAGCACCGGTTTGAGTGGAATTCATCGCTAATTGCCGAGCAACGCTACATCCATGTCTTTTTCCTTTGATCCATGGATGCGAGATCGTCGACAAACATAAACTTAATGTCTTTTCTATCTCAACTGGTCTGACATGTCGTCCGAACTTTGGTCAACAACTGATTAGATACATATATGTACATGCCTCTGAACAGACAGACCTTGTCCGTGTGTCAAGAATTCAGATATAAATCTCATAGAACGCTCTTCAATTTTGACATAACTTTAATGCAATTTCTTTAATATATGACTTAATTTGAGAACTGAACTCGATGTTTAATCATGTTTTCACTCATTAATATTACTATTAATTGGCTGATACAAAGGGAGGGGATCCATGAGTTGGGCCCCTTTTTTCTTGAAAAAAAATCTTGTGCAAAATTTAGGCACGACTGACAAAAGATCGGGATAAAAATGGCCTGGAACCCCCTTTTTATGGAACCTCATTTAAATCCCCTTTTTGGAGGCTTGATCCGCCGATGTTATGTGAGAAAAGGAGGTAGAAAAAGATCAACACACATCAGAAATTAGCAAATGCACTCCATTATAAAAGAAAATTAGATTTAAAAAATGTACCGACAATTATGAATTATTTCTACAATACATTAAAGCAACATGAAATGGCAAGTGATGCCAACGCTGAGAGCCGCTGCAGCTAATGATCGGCCAAAGTGGTATTGCGTAAAGTTTCCTGGTTATCTCTCCAAAGGATAAATTTTTCACGTATCTAACTGGATTTTCCCTCGACAGATTAACTCCTAACTTTGCAGATTGTCTATCGGTCTGTATATTTTTGTGAAATTTTGCCATTAATTAATAATTGATATTGACTAGGTTGTTTTTCTTCTGAGCTATTCTTTTTTATTTCTCTTTTTGGGGAGGGGGCTTTAAGCAGAAATCTTTTCTCACAGGTTCCACTAACTAAATTTCCGAGAAAGTATTTCCGTGCGACTACTGATGACATTAGGGGGGAAAATGAGCATATGTACGGTTGAAAAGGAAAAATGGCAATGATCTCATTTTCCCCCCGTGTTCCGTAAGGGGGAAAGTTTGGAACATGCCCAATTTTCCGGGGAGAAAAATCAGCATATGCTAATTTTTCCCCTGGAAAAACTGGCATGGGGGAAAAAATGGCTATAGAACACCGGTAGTGAAGACAATGATCTTGGGTAGCAGTGAAGATTTATGTCATCTTTCTTCATTGACCATAAACCGAAAAAGACCTGGCTTTGGACCCCGTTTCATGGAAAGCCAGAAAACGGGCTCGTATACCTAAACCCAAGATAAACCGTAACAGGGTCACGTTTGTTCTAAATTTCCATCCTTATAACATCGCACCAGACACAACTTGCTAAACAAATTTAATCAAATAGTCCAGATTGATCCCCTAATGGCTGAAGTCTTTCCTTGCTCTCCCCTTACTTCATACAATGGGGGCAAAATATTCGTGAACATTTTGCAAGAAGTGAAGAGTTATTGTTGACTGTCAGGGAACGATAGGATGCAAAAGAGTAAGATTTGTTACCTGTTCTTTTGTCTGAGAACCAACAGATGCCACCGAAAGACAACTAGTTATACCCCACTCATTGAACCCGGAATCAATATGTAAAAGTGCAAATGAAGTTTGTGTGTCTGTGTGGATACAATACAGGTGTGGACACAGTGTAAGTGCAGAAACAATGCAAGTATGGACACGATGATAAAATTTCCAAGAAACAGAATGTAGTAACCCATATGTCTGAAAAAGCATTTCACAATATGAAATGACGGCTTGTGACAAAAATTCAATTATGTATCATTTACCATTGCATGGAAAAGATTGACGGAAAAAATCATGATTCACTACATTTTGAACTTAGACCCACATTTCGTCAAACAAGAAGTACACATTTGACAGGACTCAAATTAAACGTTTCTTCGGTATTTTGTTGTTTCTCACAACTAATCATATAGAGACTGTTAGATATTAATCCCTCTTGTTGAAGCTGAGGATAATGCGATCAACAATTCATGTTTCACTACATTTTGTACCCAAGTTTAAATTTCGTTAAACATCGGACGGGACTAAATAAAGTCATTTCTTAGATCTATCCACATACAGGTTGTTTATCAATTTTGAAATCAACCCCTCTGTAGAAGCTGAGAAAAAAAAACGAAGAAAAATATATGTTTCACTACATTTCGATTTGACATTACCATGAATTGACTCGCTGACCGTGCTGTATACAGAACAGGACATGCAGGGTAACCTTCTGGAACACCTGTTGTCACTCATGGTTTTATGAGTGTAAAACTATGTTAAATTTTAGTTTTGTCTCTGGTAGTGATGTTTGAGATACCGATTTGTCCTTGATATTGTCTGAATAATATTTCTTAAGAAAATTGAAAAAAATTATTTCAAATTTATACCTTGGTACTGTTTGAGTGTTA
This sequence comes from Modiolus philippinarum, assembly GCA_002080025.1. Classification (NCBI taxonomy): domain Eukaryota; kingdom Metazoa; phylum Mollusca; class Bivalvia; order Mytilida; family Modiolidae; genus Modiolus; species Modiolus philippinarum. Next base: position 165,655 of record MJUU01021554.1, read on the forward strand.
GAGGAGGAACAAGTACCATGGATTTTTTTCTCTAAGGGTAAGAAAAAATGGCATTTACCAATCAGCTAGCAAACAGATCTTTCAAAAGCTTATATATCTCGATAATTGACCGTTTGACAGTTGCTATATATGGGACAGGACTTGCTTACCCTTCCGGAGAAACTGATGTCGCTCTGTTTTTGAGAGTTCTCATTGTAATTGCTTTAGTTTTGACTGATGAATTTTTGGTATACGTGTTTTTTGTGAGTGTGTAATGTCTTTGGTCCTCCGGCCTCTGGTGTTATCACTTTTTCTTGTCTCTTGACTTTAATCAATGCTATCTTGTGCTTTGTACCTACGGTATTCTACTCTCGTTGTTTCGTAACCAGACCCAATTTCATCAAACAGTTACAACATATGACAGGACCCAAAATATGATATTTCGGTAAGCTAATCATATATAGGCTGAGTTTCAATTATAAAACCAATGCCTCTTGCACAAGTTGACAAAATGCGACGAAAAAATAATGTTTTAATACATACATTTTAGTAACTAAGTTCACATTTCGTCAAACAGGAAGTTCACACGTGACAGAACTCAAAACAAAACGTCCCTTACAACCAACCATATAAAGCTACGCACCATGTTTGAAATAAGTCCTAGGAGAAGAAGCTGGGAAAAATGTGACAAGGATAATTTCTGGACGAAGGGACGGTCAAGATGAATGCAGTATACCAAACTCTCTACTGAGTGGGTTATAACAAGTAAAATCCATGGTCCAGACAATGTTTACACAAAATAAGACAATGTTTACCCAAATATATATACGACCATGTTTTATCCAAACCAAGCAACACTTGCTTGTCAACAATTCATAACGTTTTACACTTACTACATAAAATATAGTGTATGTGATTATCTGTAGGCTGTGTTATAAACTATACGTTTTGGGAGACTAGCCGCCGATTGGGTGATCATATTGCTGAACATTTATATCCAGTTAAATATTAAGTAGATTTCAAAGCTGGCAACATGATCTACTAGTTACCGTTGTAATTCAAGTTGATGGAAGTCTCGACGATCGACGCGTGGCTGAACAGCATATTATCAATCGCCACTGCACAGTGCGTCCCAGAGGGATAAATGTTAAACAGAATGTTGCAGACTTCAGTTTTTTTCTATATCTACGAATCGTACGTTGTTGGTTTTAGGTTGTTTGTACATGTTTTGTCAACCTTGCTTGTACACAAATCGTTAAAAATGTTATCTTTTATTCTTTCGTTTTTTAGTGATTTTAGTACAGGGCTTGTTTGGTTTTAGCCGACGGACGACGGTGTAAGCATGTGACCTTGTGCAAGGGGATATACCGATTTTCTGTTTTCACCCTCGACAAAGAAGTTAACTCCGAAAATTTGGTCCTTTTCACTCTTTTATATGTTTTAGCTTTTATTATTATACTATATTTTTAATTTGCTGTTTTCCGTACACGGCAGTTGCACAAATCTATTGATCTGTCAGTTTTAAACCACAAAAGTGACTCTTTGGGAATCGAAGTATACCATAAACTTTTCAGTAAGGTTAAGGATGTCCGCTGTTCATGTTTATGTATTTCTGTCATATTTTCGGACTTCTCTAGTTTTACCCATTTAAAAGCTTAAAAAAAAAATTGCCCGGAGACCCTCTTATTTTTTTCCTTAATTTCATTTTATGCATCTTTTGGAACATTCTGACAAAATTTTACTCAATTGGTGTTATTTTGTCACCTCCAATATTAGAAAAACATTGCTAAGGTTAAACCTATGAAAAATGCAAAAGAGTTCGGTTTCCCGCCATTTTTTGAAGCACTCCTATCTAAGAAATTACATCGGTGACCTATCATTTTTTAGGCTTAAATTATTTCTTTTTCAATTTTCTAACAAAAAATCACATTTAATTGAAATTCTTGTTATTTTTTAATTGACCAGCGAACATCCTTAGATGCTAAACAATCATAATCGTGTAAATAAATTAGCAAGACATAACCAATATCCAACTTTGTGAAGAGCTACTTGTATTACCTGTAAGCTTCCCCGTGTACAGTGTTCTACTATAATATAAATTCCTTTGTATGTTCTGTATAAACCAATAACTTCACCAGATTACTGTGCTGAATATCTTTCATCTAAAACAGTCGCATAAAAAGCAAACACTTTGGTCAAGTGAATAATGTAGAAAAGATTTACTTTGTGCAACTTAAAGGGAACGAAAGCAACAACTATGGATCGCCATCAACGATAATGGTCAAAAGGAAATTTCTCCTATTTTCAATACGACAGGTCTTTAGGTCCTTCGGGAATGAGTTATTAAGTTGAATACAAGAAATAAATAACACTCTGAACCAGAAGTAACATTTGAGTCCATAACAAAACACTTGAATAAACCCCCTATCAACCACATGTTTTAATATAGGTGGTAATGGATTAATTTATTACTTCTGCGCGATATGAATTGCCATGATTTTGGATTTTTGATTTTGGAATCCCCACCTTCATCATTTTTGCTTCGGTATTCGTTTGCGGATGTATTCAGTTGAAGTACGTGATTTTATTCTAAAAGCGTATGAAAAAAGGCAAAGACATGATATCTTTTTGTTGAAATAGGAAAGACCTAAAAACCTTTTATGGTCTAAAAAGCTACTGCGAAAAAGCTTATTCTACGAGCGGAGTGAATGAGATGTGGATTCTTAAAAATTTCCAAAGATCTCCTTGAGCAGTTCTTTTCATAGTATGCAAACGTTTGGTTTTCTACTTTTTATACGACCCTTCCTCATGATAAACTTAAAACAGAAATTTTCGATCTGATATATCAATGTTTTTGTACAAATAAAAACACAGAGCGCAGGTATTCCTTTTGGTAATAGGAAAAGATAAAACATATTTTGTTTAGAACCATAATGAGTCCCAACAAAAAATTCAATGAAAATGAGGCCGCGTTTTTTAACAAACAATAGGGGTTCCTATGGGAACAAATTGTGCGCCACTTTTATGCTGACCTTTCCCTTTATTCGTATGAAGCAATGTTTTTACAACAGAGACAAAATCAACTAGTCCATTTAATTTCAGCTTCAGATATATAAACGATGTACTTTCTCTTAATAAACCAAGATTTAAAGAATATTTACATCGGATCTACCCCCAGTGAACTTGAAATTAAAAGACCCAATTCTGTTTCATACCTTGGCCTCTTGTTATAGACGTCTGAAATCTAGGTTATGACAAAAGTGATAATTTTGACTTTCCAACTGTGAACTTTCCCTTTCTCAGCAGCAATATACCTACTTCTTCACCATATTTAGTGTATATTTCACAGTTAATTCGTTACTGTAGAGCTTGTAGTTAAAACAATGACATTGTGGAAAGAGCAAAAGCACTGTCACAAAAACTGCTGAGGCGGGAATATGTTCAGCCGTTGTTGCTTTCGTCCCTCCAGAAATTATATGGCCGTCACTATGACACCATAGATAGATATGAAATGTCGGTGTCACAAATGAAAACGGACATTTTCAGTTTGATTCACGTCTTCCAGGATTTGAGATTACTGATTGACCCGCTGACAGTGTCACGGGTGCTGTATACAGAGCAGGAAATGCTTACCCTTCCACAGCACTTAATGTCACTCTGTTCTTTTTCAGAGACCATACTGTTAGTGTTTTAGTTTTGAGTGTTGTTTTTGTAGTGTTTGTGTGTTTTGTGGATGTGCATGTTTCATTGGTCTTCAGTCTTCTTGAGTTCTTGCTATTGCCTTGTCTCTGAACTTTGATCAATGTATTTTTGTGCTTTGTTCCTTCGGTATTCTACTGCTGGTAGATTGCTATTTATTTCTCAAGATTTATTACAATCTACTTGATGAGTACCCTGTGGTAATTTTGGTTCATTCATCGAACAACGAATGAAAGCGTTTGAAATAGTACTTTGCAAGATTGTCATTTGTTTTATGTTTTATGTCCGTCAGACAAACATGACCAAGAGATACATGGATGTAGCGTTGATCAAAATCTAACAAGTGAATTCTGCTCAAGCTGCTGTTAAGGGCTTTCTGGAATCTATATGTCTCTGCTATGAAGTATTAGTGTTTGCTCATTGTTGAAGGTCTCGTGGTTACTTCAAGATTAAAACATCAACAAAAGTGTTGTTCCATTTATAAATTATATAAACATGTTTATTTTTTCTATTCTATTTACCGAATAACAAAATACTCAATTAAGTGACTATAAATTTTCATTTATGACCATTTCGACCAGTAATGTGCAGATCAAATCAAAACACTTGGTGCAAGACCATAACTCCCAAATTTGTAGAAATCTGGGAACAAATAACCAAAAACAAATGTAAATGACAAGGCAAAAATCAGCTGGGAATATAGCAATGGAAGAGGGGAATAGTGCTTAGCTTTAAGCAAAATTTTCTAAAATTTAGATATCGTAAGTTTCCAAACAAATCGGCTTCCGGGTTAGTATTGAAGTGTTAGAATTACTGGACGGACTAATACCCTCATGGACTAAAAGTCCATCAGCAGAGGCATCGACCCTGTTCTAATGAATAACAAAATACAAAAGTTACTGTAAATTGAGTTTCTAAATGATTATGCGTCTCATCTAATAGAATTTTTACCATTTCTCGTATTTGTTAGTTTATTAGACCTGTAAATCTTGAATGTTATAAGATTCAAGGACATATTCTCAACACCTGTACCCCGCTTTGACAATTATCTTACGTACCTGTCTCAATTCTTTTTGCAGTTCTCTTGTTATCTTCAGATGGGTAAGGTTCGATTTTACAACTGACACACTGCTTCCCTTAAATTATTTGAAGTCAAAGTTTAAACGATTTTTCCAATTCTAATTATCACATGTTTAAATATGTTTAGCTGTTTTTTTTTTTATTTCTTTTGATAAAAAAGCTGTATCAATATTTGATTATTTAAAAGTCAATGTAACAACAACCCAATAACAAGAACTATAAACCGATTTAGCACTATATATAGTTTTTTTGCAACTAGCTCACTATAACTGCATAGCAAATGATTTATTAAACCACTAAACCATTTCCTGAATTTTACACTGGGATATGAATAACAAAGATGTTGTTCACTGGGTTTTTTTTATCTGTCTAGCAAGCCTTATTATTTCTCATACATTTTTAGTTTTCTTTTTTATTAGTGTATCAAATTTCATTGTACTTTTTGAAAATTTGTTCTTTGCAGTGTTCAAACGTGTGAACAGAAATAGGCTCCACAAATGATATAAGTTTCATACATTCCAGTTCATACTTCATGGGAAACTTAAAACCTCATGCAAACTGTTAAAGCCATTTGTTTTTTTTAAATATCCCTTTCATGATGTAATATAAAAATACCGAAGTTGCATATAACAATAAATTTCGTTATGCTGTACACGTGTTTCAAGGAGTAACCTCTCATCAGCAGCATTAAAATCAAATAATATGGAAAGCCATAATCCAAAAGTAGTCCAAAAAGAAGTACTAATTTCCAAAAATATCGAAATGGGAAGCCAAATCCAGTGCCATCTACCGATTGACATACACGGAATAAGCCTCATTATTTTAAGTGGTTAGAATTTTGATAACGACATTAAATATAGTCTTATTTAAAACATTTGGCGTTTTCTGTTTACCTTGTAATATGCATATCTTCTATTTGCAGTCATATAATCTGTTGTACTAGTAACATCAAACATATTAGACCTCATTTCGTCTGTACTCTGAAAAAATATATCTTGATAAAAAATGTTTCATCTTACGAAATTACTTTAAAATTGAAGATTTGATTGTTATTTTGCGAAGGGTCAACAGTTTCAGTGAAGAGTAGGCGACCATCAAACCAATAATGATGCATTGAAATTTTAACTTCAAGATAGTTATTCATATGTGGAGCAAATCATGCTTACCCTTCCGGAGCACGTAGTGGTACCTGGAGTTTTTATAGAATTCAAACTGCTAAAGTTTTAGTTTTGTGACCTTTTGTGACGTTCTTGTTCATTTTTGTTTATGTGTTTTGACTTTGTCATGCTGTCTCAATTCATTTCATGAAATGCCATGTCTTTTTAGTTTTTATTTTGGAATTTCCCTTTATCTCCTTTTGGTTTCGGTAATCGTTTGCCGATGTATGTTACTGCACTACATGGAGTAAAAGCATATGAGACAATGTCTCTGCAAAAACATGATAGAACCAAGCAATGAAACGACTCTTTTAGTGTTGTTCTTCATCTTGAAGTCACTATGAAGCCTTCAACAATGTGCTTGCTCGTACCTCACAGTAAGTTGAAAGCGGCCTCTAGCACCCATTTGAGCAGAATTTATATCTAGATATCAAATAACGCTACATCCATGTCTTTACTGATAATATTGATGATGCGGGACCGTTAACAAACATAAATTGAAAAAAACTCTTACAAATACTGTCATCAGTTGCCCAACAAAAGCACTATTGTTTCAAGCTAGTGGACATTTAAAGCAATAAACAAACAGAAAAACAAAGGGCACTGGACTAGTCGATTGCAAGAAAACTTGGCATAATAAGATAGTGAGATGTGGGAATCATTAACAGATGGTCAGAATAACATTTTTGGAAAAGATAATACGATGCCAAAATTTGAAAGTATGATAGTATATCAATATGAGAAATTCTCTCTAGAACAATTACACCATTACTCTTAATATAGAGAGAGAATACATCTCTATCTCCGCCACGGGGAAACTTTTCACGGAGTCCACACTGTAGGATAGATATGGTATATTCTAAAATTTAATAAAAACAATCATTATATACTAAAGTTCTGTTTTCCAATACCAATAAAAACAGTACACTTTTCAATAGATCTTTGCCTTCATCTGTATTTGTCTCCATATTTTTATTATATTTTTTGTTTCATCCTGCAATGGCCGTTTTTATAGACGAATACGACCCTACGAATTTTTTTTTTCGTATTCGTAGGGTCTGCCGGTAACCGGTCCATAAATTTGAACGAAGAAAAGACAAGGCGACTGGTTTGAAAACCTCACTTCTTTGACGTCACAGTGTAAATTTTTAAACAGGTTTTTAATGATTGCAGGATAAAAACAATATACGTACATTGTCGGGGATATATAGAATTTATTTGTACTCGCTGCGAAACAGACGAGAAATGCTCGGTAAACCTCGCATTTCTACCTGTTTCTAAAGCTCATCAAATAATTTATATATTTTCCCACAATGTACACATTTTACGAAAGGATATGGAGTAAATGAACATGAGACCATAACACATATGTTAACTCCAAATGCTATAATTTTAATGAGCTGTATGGTCATTTCGGAAATTTATTCCTCATCAGCAGCACTAGAACCCAAACAAAGGAAATCCATAATTTCAAAAAATGTTTAAAATGCATAATTTTATATTTATTCCAGGTAAACTCATATATTGATCATAAATAAAAACTATCATCGGTGGTAAAAAAACATGCTTTACAAAAAAATGTATTTATTGAACTACAACTTAAGGGAGTACGAGCCTCAGATTTTCAGAAGCATTCGATATCCTCGGGTTTTATCCATTCAAACAGTGTTAAAATTTTTTGCACATGGATCATATTTTCTTGGTCATAGGTCACTTTAAAATGTATAAAATTTAATCAACTTCCAATTATATTTTCATATATTTAAATGCATATAAACATCTTATGCAAATTAAAGAAGAACTGTTTTCCGGCAAAATATTGAGGTCGAACTATGTTTTAACTTAAACATAGAGACCAGAAAAGGGGTTCGAGACATGTATTGTGTTCGAGCCATCAATGTTCAACTATAGTTGTCTAAAACAAAACAATATCTAAATTTAAGAATATTAATAAGACTACGGCTTATTTCCTCCTTGTAAAGCTGTGTCCTTGGCTAAATTTCGTGTTACTTCTGGGTCCTTTGCATATTTGTGATCTGTCGGCTTTTGACTTATTTTAATAACTGTTTATTTGATGGTTTGAATTATCTGTAGAAAAGAGACATAATTTGCCAAGATGGCTATCTGCTAAACTAAACTTTACTGGAATGGGTATATAATACCACCAATTAAATATGAACTGTCATTAAAGTTCAATGTAAATACTCTTACCATTAACATAGAATACTTGCTGCGTTTACTTCCCTCAAATTTAGAACTAAATATAAGGTCTGCTTTCTTAATATTCCACCACTGACTGTTCAGATCAGACTCATGTTTAATTTTTCTGAATTACATAAAAGAATAATATATATTTTGCGTATGCGAACAACATGTATCATGGACTTTGTATCATGATACAGCCGGACTGATTGCATTGCCAGAAAGATATAAAAAAATATATTTCCTTGAAAATCTATAGTCTACTTTTTCTTTATAAGCTTTTCCCCCTTTCTATACTGCCTAAAGTGTTTGATGTCTGCACTGCTGCAAGAACTGAGCACCAAAGGCACTATACGAAATAACAAAGCTGCTTCATACTAGTATTTAAATTTATATCAACATGATTTTTAACAAACAGGATGACTTTTGTAAATGACGAACTTTTCCTGTCTTTGTGGTAACATTTTAGTTTCTGCTGCTTTGGAAGCATGTATATCGAAGTTGATTTTTACCACTGTTTCAACTGTCCAGTTAAAACCAGTGCTAGGGTCGTCTTATGAGATATAAGGAAAACTCATTGTTGATGGCCTCGTTTTGACTTCACATTGAAGAACAACCATGAATATTATGCTTTTCGGAGCAAATTATTTCCCTAGGGATCCTGACTACATCTGAAAAGTCAGCAATTTGATTTTTATACTAAAAAAATATCATTTGTCTGCACTGTTGAACTTTGATTGTTCAAACTATAATAGCTCGAACATTTCGAACACCATGGATGTCTCAAACCCTTTTTTGGCCCATTTGTTGAAGTTTAACATAGTTTCACCCCTATATCCCGATCACCCTTTCAGCTCCAACCAAGTCCATTAGTCCCTTGGGTGTTCGAAGTTCTACTCCATCATTAACAAGGAATTGTGATATTTTAGCCAAGATGTTTTTAACCTGTACTAAAACTTAATCCACTGCAAAAGTGAAGTTTTCCTGGAGGAAGAAATTTCCAAATGAATCAAAGGATCACACATAAATGGCGAGGGCGAAACAAATAGGACATAATACAAACGCCACAAAAAACAGAGCACTTTCAGTGTGAACCCCTAAAAACAGAAGTGTCATAAGGTGCTCCTGATGGATGAGCATGACCTACTCGTAGCAACACAGAAGGACGTGATTCTCACCAATTATTATACTTTTAAAACTTTTTGACTTCCGATCTCTTGGTTGAGAATATAAGATACCAATGAAGAGGGAGTCAGTGTCCAATTCAATAAAAATACATTTCCAGTTTATTATTTTTTTTTCTTTTCTGCAAGCTTTACATACAAACATGAAATGCACCTCATTCTCAACTAGACCAGAATTGTAAATTTAACAATTTCTATCCTGTCGGGGTAATATTATGAGTTTGCCTAAATTGTCCCTAATACGCTCATAACGACCACTTTCTATACGTAGACCATGGTCGCTTAATCTAATTTTTGACATACAATGACGTTTTTCATTATTTACACTATATAAATATTTCTCAAATTCAAACACATTTTTATACTTAAAATATAAATGTAGTTTTCCTTGTTCCTCGGAATAGCTGCTTTTAATTTCTTTCCAATAATATACATTATATACATTACCTGTATATGAATACGCTTGCAAAAATACAGCTACTCAAAACAACCAAAACCAAACAAGAAACAATGGCAATTGTATATGTATCTGTAAAACAAAAGAAACAAAAATGTTTAAGGAATAATATTTGATATATAAGACTAGAAAAGAAAATATAATGCATACCGACCTCGCACTGTGCCCTCCTCCTGTATCAAAAGCAAAATGCTGTTAATTGATGTGCATTTCGACAACTTATGTCTCATCAGTGCCGATCAAATCAAAACATTTGGAAGCCCAATAACCGAAAAACTCGTAAAAGCTGAAAGAGAACAAATTACCAAAAGGATATAAATAGGTATCATTTCATGCCATTTTCCTCCAGTGCTTTTCTTCTTTTATATATTTTTGAGTTTGAGCTTTCTATATCCTTGTTTTTAACTGAGAGTACAGGGTCTTCTTTTATTTTGTTTTCCTGTGGTCTTTTATCCCCAGCCTTCTTGTACATTAATGTGTCCTTTATAACAAGTTCTTAACCATCAAACAAAAAAAATCTAAGAAAAATTTTGGCACAAATATATGATTTACCATGTTTTTGGCATTTTTCTTTGTCTCCAAAGAATCCGCAGATAGGTATATCTCTCGGTGGTCCATTCCGTGACGGCCAATATATAGTGACATCATTTCTTAAAACTAACCTTCTAGAATGGCTAATATAATCTGCAACAACCTTTAAAAGAATACAATCGTATGCAAGTTATAAACAGAATGAAATTCAAAGGACAATATTTGGGAGAAATGAACAGTTTTGTAATGCAATCAACAATTCTAGATCTCGCTGCTCTTCTCATTCTATTTTATTACCAAACTAAAAAACATCGACTATGACTTAGCATCTGTCATTTCATTGCCAAGGTGATGTTTTTTAGACATAGTTGACGTGTACTCAATTAGGGAAATTGTAAGAATCAGCATCTTTGTAAGAAATAACAAAATACCGAAGTTATTGAGAATTTAGTTTCTGCATGTGCACATTTCGACAACTTATGTCTCTTCAGTGCAGATCAAATCAAAACATTTGGAAATTCATTAACCTAAATATGTGTAAAAGCTGATAGAAAATAAATTATCAAAAGGATCTTACGTACAAGGAAAACCAAAATGAAGTAAGGACAGAGCTATGCAAAAGGGAGATACACCTTAGGTTTTACTCAAATTTAGATATTTGAAATACAATCGGTTTTCGAGCGAGCACGTAAGCACTGGCTACTCGGTTGGTGAATACCCTCGGGGACTAACAGTCCACCAGCAGTGGCATCTGCCCAGTGGTAACAAATAGGAAAATATCGAAGTTACTGTGAAAGTAGTTTCTGCATATGCGCATTTCGACAACTTAGGACTTATTCGCATTTTTATAATTCACTTATATCGGTGCCCAATGAAGTGCATTGAATTATAAACAAAGCAAATATCTCGAGGGGCTAAACATAATGTCGTAAATGTAGTTCTCGTAACTTGAGTTTCAAAGTTTAAATTATAACTTGGCATTTCACACAGTTATATTTTTGATAAATGCCATCAGTTATTTTGGCTGGCATTCCTGTTTGCTTTATAACAACGGCAGTAGAATACCAAAGGAACAAAGGGGTGGAATTTACAAAAATCGAAGTCCAAAGAAATGGCCAAAACGAGAACACAGAAAACAATGACGTCGCAGAAATAGAAATCACACAACATCCAAAACAAAGGCACTAACAGTGTGAACTCCAGTGAAACTGAGAGTGACATCAGGTGCTCCGGAAGGGTAAGCATGTCCTGCTCTGTTAACAGCACCCGTCAAACTGTGAGTCAATCCAGGAAAATGTGTCAAAATCGGTAGTCAAATCCGGGAAGACGTGAATCTAACTGAAAATATTCTCCCAGTATACTTCAAGGTAAAATTAACCCATGTGTAACCAACCACACTTTGTAGTAAAGATGTGTGGAGGTTTTCATTTGACAAAACTGCTCATCCGATAAAAAGAACATGACACACTGTTAGTCCCCACCAACCCAGTAGCCAGTACTTCATTGAAGGCTGTTAGGCCAATTTTATTTGGAAATTTGCAATATCTAAATTTAAGAAAATTTTGTTCAAAATTAAAAAGTATCTCCATCTTCCATAGCTCTGTCCTAAACTAATATTGGTTTTTCTGTTTAACACCTATTGGTAATTATTCTTCTCTTTCAGATTTTACACATATTTCGGTTTATGAATTTCCAAATGTTTTCACTGGAGCTGCACTGAAGAGACATCATTTTTTTAAATGGTCATATGAAGAAACTAAATTTACAAATAACTTGGGTATTTTGTTATTTATATCATTGGATCATATGGGAAAAACTTCATTTTTATCATCGCTCTGAAACTATTCGTGCAAATGTATTGAAGTGATGTATGAAAGGTCCTTTACAAAGATTGGTTATTTCGCTTGAATACGACAAAAACATAGCCGATTGCTTGATTCAATAAAATACAGAAAATAAAAGCTTAAATGAATTGATGACCTGTTGATACTTTCTGATTGTGAATTGCACTCAATATTTTTTTCTTTCTTATTTTGTAAAAATCAAACTATTATTTCGACCATCTGAAAATATATTGCCCATACCTCCCTATAATATTTGCCAAGTTTGCTGACAGTTAACTCGATGAGTGCATTGTGGTGGTTTATATGTTGTATTTTCGGATGATAGTTTGCAGCAGTACTTTGCCTGATATTTTTTTTTGTTTGCTGGCGTCCCGGCATCCATGACGAGAAGGAAATAAAAAGATATATTGATGTAGCATTGTTCGATTTCTAGTCAGTGATTTCCGATCAAGCCTGTGATAGGGGTCTTGAACTTACTTTGAGGTACGAGTATTTGCTCGTTGTTTAATATTTCATAGTTCTTTAAGATGAAGAAAACAATTAAAGCGTTGTTTTATTTGCTTAACTTTTCCCTGTATTTGTAGGGGGTTTGTCCAATGTACATTTACTTCGCATCCCTTTATATGTAAATTGAATTAAATGGATATTAATGTCATTTAGGATTTTAAAGATATGTTAATAGAATAGAAATGTAAGACAAATTGCTATCATATCGTTTAAAAAACAACAAATTTTATCTATAAAAAGCCCTTTCCAAGTCGTGTATATGACGGATGACGGCTGTCATAATTTGTTCTGTGTTTGTGTGCTCTTTAATTTGTCGTTCGACCATTGGATGATCTCACTTGTCTCCCCATCTAATATGCTTCTGACTTTTGTGGTCAGACACTCAACATTTTATATATTTCCAATACCTTTACGCTGCAGTTGATTGCATCCTTCGTTTGTTTTGATTTCTTCTTTAAGTATACTGGGCAGAATTTTTGGTAAGTTTCTTGTAACAAGCACATACCGTTTAAATGCAATTAATTGCTTTTCTATTTTGTCGCCCTATGATTTATGATTTTTTTTAGAAAAAGAAGGGAAACTGGGAATGTGTCTAAGAGACAACGACCCAAAGGGGAGTAATAACAACTCAAAGCCACCACAAGATCTTGGTATTTTTTATGTTAGTTACAGGATTCCTCCATACAAGATTAATTGCGTTTCTTTGAAAAGCATTTTCTATGATATCTCATTTTGCATAAAAAGAATGTTTTGTTACGTTTCATACAAAAATTCTATAATTTTATGTTCCTATTGGTTCAATTATTATAGTCTAAGATGGTGTAGTCGCCTGCAAATTTGTTATCTTAACGCTCTGATTTCTTCAGATTTCAATAACTAACAATCCTGTTCTGTTTTTCTAATGGTTTATTTTTAACTACATTTTGTGAAATTTTCTAAATCTGACTGTGTTGAGTTTTGTTGATTTGTTTTCTCGCTTTCCTTATTTTCTCCTTCTGAATCTAACTTAGTTGCCTGTTGAGTTGATGCAATTCTCTTTCTTTCGTTATTTTACTTCCTGTGAATTTTTTTCTAACATTTTTCCCAATCTTAAGGGTTCGCTTTCCGTTTTCTATTTCTAAGATTCCTCCTTTGATCTTCGATCTTTATATTGCGTCTGTCTCCTTAGATCTACACTTTCTTTCGAGATTTTTTCCTCCTGTATATTTCCTAACATTCTTTTTTGCAGGCTCTAGGATTCGCTTTTGGTTTTCCACGTCTAAGCTTCTTTTTTTTTTTTTT
>MJUU01021555.1:10595-23536 GCA_002080025.1 Modiolus philippinarum
AAATAATCAATATATTAAAAAAGGTCGGTATGACTTAAGACATTTGGAATGACAATTTAAATTTGTAAAGAAATTCTTCCAAGGACAATTGTTCTTTTCATTAACATTTTTTTACATATTTAAAAGCTGTAGATTAATTATTCAAAAAATGTATATTGATATTATGAATAATTAATTATGATGTATAATAATTTAGATGATAAGTTTGTTATAAAATAAATCAGTTGTAGCACGTCCGAATTTACTGTTTTTTTTCACTGAGAATGGACCAGGGTGAACGATTTTTGTAGCTATTTTTGTAGAGCTTCGATCAATTGTTCTTCGTCCACTTATCCATTTAACAGGCGTCATAATGACGTATGTTGTTGTATAATTAAATCTTATAAATAACGGTTTGTTACTATTATGAAGTATGTCATCATTTATTTTTTCTGGCGAGTCAGGGATTAAATCCTGTCCAAACGTACTGGATTTCTACCTTCAACACATGAGAGCTCCTATCTAGAATTGTCAGGATTGATAGACCTGCAGACCTATAAACAGACTAGAAGGGTGTTTGCACCTCTTCAAACCCTAAAAATAACACACTCGGGGGTATTGATAATGATGAAATTATAATGGACTCGTTCAGATTAGAAAACTTTTGCAGAATTTCAACTTTGAGATTTTGTTATTTTATTGTTGCGTACTCAAAGCAGAATAACTATAGCACGCGAAGTTAACTAGGACCGAGCGGCAACTGGTGTTTTCTTCGCTAAAAGAAATATTACCGATCCGGTAATTTTTGTTTTTCGGCGATAATCCCGGTGTCATATAGCCATTTTTCCCCCATGCTAGTCTTTCCGGGGGAAATTCTGGATCGATCCAAATTTTCCCCCCGGAAAAACTGGCATGATCCAATTTTCCCCCAACAAATTTACGGGGGAAATTCTGGATCAGTCCAGTTTTTCCCCTCAATGATGACACGAGCCAGTTTTTCCCCCCGACGTCATCGATAATCTTCGCGACGTTCTCTTCGGCGCATTTTTTTTCTCCTAATTCTAAATGAGAAAGCCGTTTCGTCCTTATTCTTTTTTTTTGTATTATTCTTATATGTACAAGTTGTAATTTTGTAAAAACTATATTTTGTACAAAAATTTTGTACAAATTATAATTTGTTTTTTCGCTTTGTACCAATTAATATACAAATTATATTGTTCAAAATTAGCCCCAATATGACCTGCAACTTGTACAAGACTTAAGTCATTTGCTGATCTTCGTTTGAATTGATGAATTTATTTAAAACATATGACATTTCAGTGTAATCGATCAAATATTCACATAATTTCACTACATGGCTTACAACAAATTCCTGAAAGTTCTGTGTGTTTAAAGTTATTGAGAAATTGACCTAATTTGAGAAACTTAACGTGTCTGCTAGGTGGGTAGACCTTGTCATGCTGATCTTTTATACACGAGTCAGTTTTGTTTATATTTGTAAAGGCTTTTGAGTTATTTGCCAAAAACTGCAATCAGCCTCTCTGTTATTTTTTAGCAACGACATCCATGTTGTTTGACCTGAGACAAAGAAATAACAAATTTGAAACTATATACCGTAGTAATTATTTAGTTGAAGTTTTGTTCCATTTGGCGAAGCGGTTTCACGATTTTTGAAAGTGAGCAAACGACGGACGGACGGCCGACGAACACCAAGTGGTGGCAAAAGCCAGGCGAGCTAAAAAGCGGGTCAGACCCACGGATATACCTCTGGATCCGCAAATAGTTGCTGTTCAGCAATAACAGAATACGTAATATGCAGGGTTCGTCTTTAAATATATAATTTATTTTTTACAATTCATGCAACAAATCATTTCATAAAGACATATATATGTACGATTTTTTTTTTATGAAGCAAGGGGGAAATTTTGGCATGGGGGAAAACGGCAATATGTACACAAATTCCAGTTTTCCGGGTGGAAAAACGGCTCTGATCCAAAATTTCCTAGGGGGGAAAATTGGATCGATCCAGTTTTCCCCCGGGGGAAAAACTGGCATGGGGGAAAAATGGCAATATAACACCAGTTTACCTAAGCTTTGGCTAATTTCGCGTGCCATGTACACATTCTGATAAATGTTTCTGCTCAAAATGTTTAATTTTACAGAAGTTCCCTTTTATAGAGGTACAAATGTAGGTATCCATGCCCTTGTTCCTTAGGAAATTTATAGACTGTTTGGGTATAACCGATATAAATAGGGGAGCCCTTATAAGTGGATTTCTGAACCCAAAGACCAAATTATGCCAAAGTATGCCTCGAAAACTTCGTGTTGCGGAGTAAAAAAATCAAGGGCCACCGGCTACACAATCTTGTAATGTTTAATAAAAAATACGTTTTTAGTGGAATTGGTACGAAAAAAATATATATTTGTAAGGAATGACAGAATTTGTGTACATATATATACCACTCCCAAGTTCATATACTAGATACTAAAAGATGTCCCTTTCTTTCCTGAGGTGTATAACAATGTTGGGCTGATTTTCAGACGTATAAATAAATAATTCATCTAGCCCAGTATAATGTCTCATGATATTATCCATTGGACAGGTATAGTATGAAGAGTTGTCACATACTTCAGACAACTATATAAAAATTATAAACTTTGTGTTGCGGCATTCCCTGTCTAAAGACATTGAATCCTCTCTGCTATACACACAGCTGATCTGCACGAGCACCTATACATCATGTACTGCGATACAACCCTAGATTAAACCTACGAGGAGGTATAACCCGGTTACCGAAAGCTATATTTTTATATAGCCTAGGTAGCCGCGTGGTCTAGGGCGCTGGACGTATAGTGCAGGCGGTGTTGCCAAAGATGTCACAACAGTGATGGTTCGAATCCCGGAGAGGGACTGAACTACCAATGTGCAGATCTAACAATGTTGGGCTGATTTTCAGACGTATATATATATATATATATATATATATATCGGTAGGCTTTATATCATATCTTAATAGAAAAAGAAAGACAATTCTTCGAACTCGATTTCTCATTATACTTTGCGAATATGGAAGTCTCTGCTTGTATTGCATCGAGTGCGCCGGATAGCACAAGGTGCAATCTGTCTAGCTGAGAAATCCATCCGAGCAAAACGAATTACTAATAGTATTTACATCGCTAATTCTGTTATTGATAGTATACCAGATTTAGCCTACGTTCCTTTTTCTACAGAAATATTTTTAGGTTAAACATACAATTTTGGTTAATATAGGACTTTCTTTCTTCATTTTCACGAAACGTCAAGCGACATGGTATTAATACGCTGTTGCTAACGTGCATAGAGATTGACGATAATGCCTGCAATGAAAATAGACTGATTTTTTTAAATTTAGACACCCAATGAATATACAGTCAGAAACCCGGTTGACTAAAATTATCTACCCTTTAAATTAGGAACTCTTCAAAATCTAGCCAAAAACTTGTATCTCCAAAATGGACGCGGCGGTTTGGGGAGGTCCTGAAAATGTTACTGTAACATTAAAAAATCGTTAAATACCGGGATTTTAACAAAACAGATAAGATAGCAAGTAGTTTTTCTTTCAATCTCATTATTATAGAAGACGCTGAAACCAAAAATAACATTACAAAATAGGAGTTGAAGTCGTTGTTATGTCTACCCGGAAGGCATTTATTAACAACTAGTCGATGGAAAAAAATCGCAAAAAATTCAAATCTGATTGTGCGAGAAAAAGCACGCATTCGTTCAATCGGCCTTCCTGATGTAAATTCAAGATTCGATTTTCAAAAAAAGCGAAGCATATGCCAAAAATCGGTACAGTTTAGAAAATCCATTGTTAGGGTGAATCCAGGGGAGACAATTGTTTTGTGTACATTTTAAAAGGGTGTGTTTGACTTGAAAAAACTAAATCGTGCTGATTTTTTTTTTCACTTTTGAATGGCATTGACATTAAAATTTTATGCTGTAATGAGTTCGTAAAAGGTAGTCAGAAAACTAAAATGTCACGTTACTTTTATTCAATGGGATATATAGCTTGACTGTATCTACGTCTGTGTGTGTTTGAAAAAAAAGCCTTAAAAAAGGGGGTGTAGTAAATAAGTAGCAATCGTATATGTGCAATTCGAAAGTAATAACTGTATTTCTAGCGTCAGTGTCGTCGATTTAGTACATTAGTGTACTATGTTTTAAATCAGGCTACATACTAATAAATTAAGTTCAAGAACATCATTATCCGGCTAGACTTCAGAAAGATTAGACTATTTTGAGCAAAATAGGGGCCTTTTAGCATTTTTTCAAGATAAAAACATTGCATCTCGTTTTTACTGTTAAAACTGCTTAAACCATAACTGTAAACTGTTTTGAACAACACCGGTGAGCAATTTTCTTGTTATGCAGATTCAAAAAAAAAAATCTCAATTCACTTCATAGACCTCTTCATAAATTAAATCAAACCCGTTGACAATGTCGACAGCCAGGCAAGGACTACTGACAACCTATAATTGCGCTTTGTAGCTTCCTTTCTGAATTCGATTTGATCAAGTCCATATTCATGCTCAGGAATGAAGCACACTTGAAGAAAAAAAACCTCCTTTTCTTGAGTGTGCGAACCATACCAAAATTAGTCGACAACTCTTTAACAATTTAAGGTGGATTAAAAGACCAATTACAGTAGACTTTGTACACAAGGCATTGCAAATACTTGAACTACGAAAAAATTGTAACTTACTAAAATTTGTATATACAGAATAATTATTTATAAAGAAATCCTAACAAGACTCGTGACCTCCAAGTTTAATTCTTTTTTTTTCTCGTCGTTGGAGAACCATGAAACCTCTAATCGCACCATCTTCACATACAAATTTCTGCATCTTTGTCGAGTTTCCCCCTTCATACAATTTTAATATTCAGTATAATACTTATGATATAGTATAATATTATTGGAATCATTGTCGATTTGGCGATTGACATGGTTGAGGGACATAGGTTCCTGTGAGCCTCTTGTTTTTTTTTCTCTCAATTACATGGGATTATATTAATAACAAATTTATCACTAGCCCATGTGGTGAGGACTTGAACTATTTTATTTACGGAAAAATACAAAGATATATGGAGAGCAGGAAACGGAAATTTATTTAATACCAATATGTAAGGACAGATTCAGGGTGTATAGTTAGAGGGGATGCAATTAGAAAAAAAAATGACCAATATATTCTTAGACAAATTTTTGGCCAAAAACTCCGATTTTACCCTACCTTTTTTAGTTTTAGGGGAGGTGTACGTCCCTCACGATACCCCTTAATGGGGAAGTTCTGACATTTACATTTTGTTGCAAAAAGGGTTTGGATTTGATATCGTGGTATACATGTACATTTAATTTTGAATTACATGTATGAGTTAACATTTAGAAAAAATACGGTAGAATAAATACGAAAAGATCTTTTCCCTTGAAGAATGTTTTTTTTTATTCGTACCTAAATTTGGTTTATTGTTGGTTTTACATATTTATTTGGAAAGAAGCAAACAAATACAATACTTCAATATAACAACAAATAGGATTCAGAAATACGAATAATGCTTATCTGCCTCCATATGGATGAGATGCAACAGAAGCCGAAAATATATAATAATTCCAAAACTTCATGAAAATGTAATACGGTTAAAAAAATTCCAGAAAAAAACGACATTAATTCTAAAGAAACAATTATCGGGAAAACAAATTAACGAAAACTCTTGAGGCAAAAGTAAAATAAAAAAAATCGGGTTTTGTCCTCAGTATTTAAAAAAACCGTTTATGGTTGATTTCTGTGTAGAAAAAAAGATATTTCAATATTTCGTTTCATGTTCACAATTAATGTTTTAAATGATATTCAGTATCTTTAATTAAAACGTTTTTCTCAGAAACAATAACGTGGAATTTGTATTGGAAGTAGTGCTTATTGATTAAATTTATGCTTGGCTAAGTTAGACTTCGGTGAACTCGATTAAAATATTGTTTATATTCACGCCAAAATATGTCCAACTTTGAAATTAAATATAAAATCGTGGCATTTATGTGCGAACTTTTCAATAGATGCAAAGGAAAGCACATTCTTTCTACCATACCCTTGATTTTTTTCATTGAAAAATAAAAATATGCCAAAAAACGGTACAGTTTAGAAAGTAACCACTGTTTTGACCGATTTTTGATAATTTTGTAATAACGATAGCTTTTTATCTTCAGTTTTTCTGTTGGAATCATATGAAAAACACTATATCAATATCAATATGTGACAAAAACGACCAAAACATATCTCTTATTAACTTTTAGAAGCGTAGCAAAAACTTAAAAAAATACTTTATCACTTTTTTACCTCGTTATAGGGAGAGTTCCAATTCTTTTGTTCGATTTCACCCAGGTTTCTGACTGTATATATTAACAGGAAATGAGAAAGCCGTCTTTCAATTGGTTGTTTAGATGAAAGAAAGTAGGTCAATTGGGTATCACTCTAACAACATATTTTTCCGAAAACTCTTATGAAATTGACATATATTTATGTGTAATAGACATTTCCCAATAATCCAGTGGGAGCGGAAAAGATAAAGAAAATTTTGAATACAACTTTATATTACCGTGGGATCACAAGAAGCATAATTGTGTACTGATGATGTAGATACACCAAATTTTGTTATGCATCTTTTAGTTATATTTTCTTTTCTGTTTCTGGTTTTTAAGTCGCACAGTAAGTTCAGGAACTTTAAAGATCCTTCACACAAAAAGTTGAAAAAGTCCGTTACTTTTGCCAGCAAGTAAAACTCTAAGAATCTAATAGGAAAATAAAATAACAAGCCGTTCAGCTTTAAATTGGCTTTATATTTAAGCAATAGCATTACATTATTTTAATGTCCGGGTGTCCATCGTAGATTTGACTGTGAAAAAATACAGCCTACAGGCGACGCATAGCGGAGCCTGTAAATGGATATCTTTGGCCGTCAAATCAAGATTGACACCCCCGGGTATTCAAATGATGTATTGTTATTTCGATTCTAATTTCATGTCTTTTTTGTATTTGACTTATTTGTAAGTGGAAATGGATCCAGACTTGACAGCGAGCCTCCTTACATAGATTGTCAGTTTGACCAATCAAATAATCTGTTACATAAATGTTGCTTCATATCCCCATTGTTCCTATCTTTGGTAATAAACAGACTGAAACAGATAGGGTGGTAAAACCCCATCTGTGCATCGTCTCATGGTGTCTTGTTCTCTATGTGAACTCGTTTTTATGCAATTACACCGGGTATTATTATTACTTTATTTTTTTCATATTATGAAGTGTATCTGCGGTAGACGTGCATATATATATATATATATGCCTTTATTCATTATTATTATTAATTGTTATTTACTGTCTGTATGTACTAATTATAAATGTTTGGTGTATCATGCCCTACTGGGGCCCTAATTTGATAAATAAAATATTCTGATACTGTATCAAATACGGGAATTCAAAAAGTAATAATAAATGTCTGAATCTTTTTGATGGTGATAACTGAAAATGAATCCACAAATCCAGATGAAAAAGCAATAATTTCCAACAAGACCAATGGAGCTTGATCGAATCCCCTCCGCACGTTTTTGTTTTATTTTGAAGAGTTATTCGAGATAACTCGGCTACACTTTGAGCACAAAAACGGAAATGTTACTGTTTCAGCTTTATTGAATGAAGAGTACTTGAGAGGATATATTTCATAATTTTCACTTTAGTAGACAACCATTTGATTGGGGGTGGGAGTAAGGAGATTTTGCCTCGAAAATAATTTATTTTCGTGAAAATTTTCGTGAAAATCTCGAACAAATGTCACATCAAAATATTGATTTGAATTTCCAACTAAAAAAATGATCTTCGGTTCCTAATTAAATTATTTTTTTTCATGACAAGTAGGATTAAAATATTTTATTTTTACATTTTCACCGACACCAAAGATTAAATTATTTATGTGCAAAAATTGCTCAAGCGCACCTCCTTGAAAATCAAATGGTCGTAAGCTTATTACTTGAAATAATATATTGCAATTTTCTGAGCCATGGCGATGGTGATTACAGAATTAATAGCTGTAAATCATAAATACCACAAATAATGAAACATATTCATATTTGAACACAGTCAGCTTAAGAAAAACAACAAATGGACGGGACCCACACCTGTGTATCTGTACATTTGTAGGTCTCATCCACACCTGTGTATCTGTATGGACGGGACCCACACCTGTGTATCTGTACATTTGTAGGTCTCTCTTAATGACCCTGAGACATCTATGCATTGACGATTCGTGGGGGGGGGGGTCAAAAATTAAACTTTCTGTAGAGTTTGCACAAAATCTGAAAAAAGTATAAAATAAACCTTGAATCCCCTTTTTAATGAAACTCCACCAGATCACCCCCTCTTCTTGGAGCCTGGAACCGCATGTGTCATACACTGTCTGACCTCTTGATTTTTTTTTTATTATTATTATTAACTGTTATATGCCACAGGTTTTAGATGGTTGGATATAAATTTTATATGGCATCGCCCATTACTATATCTTTATTTCCTTTAACTTGTTGCTGTTACTATCATTGCTAGATCTATGTAACCTTCATAGACAGACTGCGACAGATACGGTGGAAAAATCCCCCTCTGTGCATCGTCTCATGGTGCCTGTTGCATTCTGTTCTGTATGTGAATGCACTTTTTTATCCAAATGTACCGGGTATGTTCATAGTATGAAGTGCATCTGCGGTAGACGTGCATATATATGCCCTTATTTATTGTTTTATTATTATTAATTGTTATTTATTGTTTATACCGTTTTCTGTAATATTGTACTGTTTTGATGTATCATGCTCTCCTGGGGCCCTAATTTGGTAATAAAAATATTCTGATTCTGTGTCTACTGCAACACCACCTTTTATAGCCCTAGACCATTTAACCATTTGATGCCACCTGGATTTAGTCTAGTTTCAATAACAAAGGCAAGGCGTAGGTGCTATGTTGGGCATCGTTGATAACATTTGACGAGATAGTGTACATTGTCAAAGTTCTTACCTGTTTACAGGTGTAAATGTTTATCTATCTGAGACTTTAATTTTCTGTTTTATCAATGAAATACACATTTTGTAATAATATATTTTGAAATCCTATATTTCACAACACTTTCACCCCAAATCACATGCGTAGAAATCAATATCCGCCATCTATCAGATGTTTATTTCCTAATTCCTTTCATCTTACCTGGAAACTTAATAACTATTTACGTGAAGCAAGTCATGTGCGCCATCTTGTGCGTATCGACTTAAAAAAGCATTGATTATTTTAACTTGTCGGTATAGGTAAAACTTAAAAAACGGTCGGTTTAATTTACACGTTTCCCGATCGTGCACTACAGCACCAGCCTGGTAAACCAGGCTGCGTACAGCCAAAGAACGAAGCCGAGCTACCGAGCGAACCACTTTGGCATTGGCCAAGCCTGAATCAGACAAAGAAAACCTCATCAAAGTACGCAATCATGCTCTCGCGATTTCAGTGGCGGATCCAGACTTTCTGCCTGGGAGGGGGAGCACAATTTTTCCGTAAGGGGTGCCCGTAACCCAATTAAGAAAAAAACTAGGAAATTTTCAATATTTTCCAACCTGGGGGGNCCTAAATTTGGTTTATTGTTGGTTTTACATATTTATTTGGAAAGAAGCAAACAAATACAATACTTCAATATAACAACAAATAGGATTCAGAAATAAGAATAATGCTTATCTGTCTCCATATGGATGAGATGCAATAGAAGCTGAAAATATATAATAATTCCAAAACTTCATGAAAATGTAATAAGGTTAAAAAAAATTCTAGAAAAAAACGACATTAATTCTAAAGAAACAATTATCGGGAAAACAAATTAACGAAAACTCTTGAGGCAAAAGTAAAATAAAAAAAAAATCGGGTATTGTCCTCAGTATTTAAAAAAAACCGTTTATGGTTGATTTCTGTGTAGAAAAAAGATATTTCAATATTTCGTTTCAAGTTCACAATTAATGTTTTAAATGATATTCAGTATCTTTAATTAAAACGTTTTTCTCAAGAAACAATAACGTGGAATTTGTATTGAAGTAGTGTTTATTGATTAAATTTATGCTTGGCTAAGTTAGACTTCGGTGAACTCGATTAAAATATTGTTTATATTCCCGCCAAAATATGTCCAACTTTGAAATTAAATATAAAATCGTGGCATTTATGTGCGAACTTTTCAATAGATGCAAAGGAAAGCACATTCTTTCTACCATACCCTTGATTTTTTTCGTTGAAAAATAAAAATATGCCAAAAAACGGTACAGTTTAGAAAGTAACCACTGTTTTGACCGATTTTTGATAATTTTGTAATAACGATAGCTTTTTATCTTCAGTTTTCTGTTGGAATCATATGAAAAACACTATATCAATATCAATATGTGACAAAAACGACCAAAACATATCTCTAATTAACTTTTAGAAGCGTAGCAAAAACTTAAAAAAAATACTTTATCACTTTTTTACCTCGTTATAGGGAGAGTTCCAATTCTTTTGTTCGATTTCAACCGGGTTTCTGACTGTATATATTAACAGGAAATGCGAAAGCCGTCTTTCAATTGGTTGTTTAGATGAAAGAAAGTAGGTCAATTGGGTATCACTCTAACAACATATTTTTCCGAAAACTCTTATGAAATTGACATATATATGTGTAATAGACATTTCCCAATAATCCAGTGGGAGCGGAAAAGATAAAGAAAATTTTGTATAAAACTTTATATTACCGTGGGATCACAAGAAGCATAATTGTGTACTGATGATGTAGATACACCAAATTTTGTTATGCATCTTTTAGTTATATTTTCTTTTCTGTTTCTGGTTTTTAAGTCGCACAGTAAGTTCAGGAACTTTAAAGATCCTTCACACAAAAAGTTGAAAAAGTCCGTTACTTTTGCCAGCAAGTAAAATCTAATAGGAAAATAAAATACAAAGCCGTTCAGCTTTAAATTGGCTTTATATTTAAGCAATAGCAGTACATTATTTTAATGTCCGGGTTTGACTGTGAAAAAATACAGTCTACAGGCGACGCATAGCAGAGCCTGTAAATGGATATCTTTGGCCGTCAAATCAAGATTGACACCCCGGGTATTCAAATGATGTATTGTTATTACGATTCTAATTGGAATCAAACAATTTCATGTCTTTTTTGTATTTGACTTATTTGTAAGTGGAAATGGATCCAGACTTGACAGCGAACCTCCTTACATAGATTGTCAGTTTGACCAATCAAATCATCTGTTACATAAATGTTGCTTCCTATCCCCATTGTTCCTATCTTTGTTAATAGACAGACTGGAAAAACCCCATCTTTGCATCGTCTCATGGTGTCTTGTTCTCTATGTGAACTCGTTTTTATGCAACTGCACCGGGTATTGTTATTACTTTATTTTTTCATATTATGAAGTGTATCTGTGGTAGACGTGCATATATATATATATATGCTCTTATTCATTATTATTATTAATTGTTATTTACTGTCTGTACCGTTTCTGTAATATGTACTAATTATAAATGTTTGATATATCATGCCCTACTGGGGTCCTAATTTGGTAAATAAAATATTCTGATACTGTATCAAATACAGGAATTCAAAAAGTAATAATAAATGTCTGAATCTTTTTAATGGTGATAAATGAAAATGAATCCACACATCCAGATGAAAAAGCAATAATTTCCAACAAGACCAATGGAGCTTAAAGGGAAAATTCACTAAATTTTGAATAAGACCTTAATTTACTCTAAGTAACATTGTGAACATGTTGACCAAGTTTAAAGTAAAAATTCGCACGGGTTTAGGAGAAAACCGATATTTATTATTCATTTCTGCTTCAAAGTCTAGCTGAGTGACGTCACTTGGCTAGATCTCGGTCATTTTAAAAAACAATCATACCACTGTTTATATCGTTATTTAAAGCGTTCGAGTGAGATCATGAAATAACTAATTACTGTAGAAAAACAATGACAAGCGTGTTACCCTTTTGTCTGAATCTCATTGTTTCTTTCTGCATATAATTTCTTCATAGAATAACTAAATACTAAATATACTAAGAAATGAAATTGGTTGTTGATGTTTTAAATAGATGCAGAAAGATCTCTCAGAAAAGTATTTCAAAATAACAAAAAACATTAATTCTCCACTATTATCCTCAAAACTATCTAGGAAGTAATAAATATGTGCACACACACGCGCGCGTGCTCCTGTGTTCCAGTGATGAAAATTTATACCTTTGTAGTGATGTAATCATCAGAGGTTAATTAACAACCAAATATACAGAATCATGTCCCGTGTCAAATTATACCTGTGGCATACCCTAAAGGTAAATGTGGCGTGTGCTGCACTAATTACAGGTAGAAAAGTTTTTGGGGAAAAAATCGCTTATAACACAATACACAAATCTTATTTAAATTACTTCACTG
This sequence comes from Modiolus philippinarum, assembly GCA_002080025.1. Lineage (NCBI taxonomy): Eukaryota > Metazoa > Mollusca > Bivalvia > Mytilida > Modiolidae > Modiolus > Modiolus philippinarum. The sequence goes on from MJUU01021555.1 coordinate 23,085, forward strand.
ATATTAAATAAATAATGGAGTCTGTCATTTATGTACGGGTGGGGAGTTGGGGGATGAATATCACTATTTGTTTGAGCGTTCCAGTTTTGTTAATGAGAGAAAAAAACTCATAGATGCTAAGTATAAAAACAGACCAAATGTTATAAAATATGGTAATCTTATGAACAGTAAATCTATTTTAGAACTTTGTAAACTTTGCAAATTTATAAGAATAGTTAACAAGAGGATATGTCCTCCGGGTTGATTCATATATGTTTGTCCACCTTTCAACTTCCTTTCATGATTTGTTTTATATTTAATGTTATGTTGTACACTACACCTCTGTACCTTTGTAAATTGGTCATGGGAATAAAGATTGCTTGCTTGCTTGCACTTGCCAAGAAACTGCATGGATAAAATTTAAAAGACAGATGCAATTCATTCAGGATTATAGTGTTTCTGCGAGGGTCATA
>MJUU01021556.1:8163-19109 GCA_002080025.1 Modiolus philippinarum
TATATAAGATATCTCTATTAGTATATAAGATATCTTATATATTAAATAAGATATCTTAATTCATATATAAGATATCTATATATTAATTGAGATATCTTATATAAAATGTAAGATATCTCATATATTTGAATTTATATAAGATATCTTATATTCTAAATAAGATATCTTATATAATATATGAGATATCGTATATATTATATGAGATATCTTAAATAGCGAATAAATATGAAAACGGCATGCCATATATAAGTGTATCAAAGTCAGGGTTCAACAGTTTTGATTTAAGGCCACATACTTTCAGATGAGTAATTTTAAGTATGTTTGTAAATCCGGATTGATTGTCTGATGCGATCACGACCAGGGTTGTGTATTGGTAGTTGAGGCTCTGTATGGGGAGCAGGCACATAAGGACGACCGTCGACAATCAGCTGATCATAAACAAGAGTAGCACGTTTCCCTTGACGCTGGAGTTCTTTCATTTTAGGATAAAGTCTTCGTCGTCGTTGCCGTCGTGTGCAGACACTTTTGTTTTTGGACAATAACTAAGTTCCAGTTGACCAATCCCTATGAAATTTTACCACAATGTTCCATAGCACAAAGGGAAGGCTGGGATGGGTTTTTGTCATTTTGGCCCCTCCCGTTTTCAAAAAGGGGCCAAAATTTGGGTGTTTTCACATATTTGGCTCTAGAGTGTTTATTATTTATTGGATTTTGATGGGATTTCTTTTAGTGTGTTCCTAATTAAATTTTCAGTACTATGCCATCAGATTTACGTTGCATGTACCGTTCACGAGATAAATGGGGCCCAAAAGGGGCAATTTTCAAAAATTTTATTTTTTATTTTTAGTCCAATTTTGATGCAGTTTTTTTAATGGATTCTTTTTGGATATAAACATAGAGGTGCACCATCAGATTTTTGACATCTTGTTGGTTTTCCGAGCTATAAGGGGCCGAATTGGGAGAAACTTGCAAATTTGCAGGTTACCTAAGAAAAATTTTTTTTCATTGAATTTCAACGAGATTTTTTTTTCTGTGGATTCGTCTTGATTTAAGCTTTCAGTACTGTATCAAGCTCTTTACTGTGTCCTCACTCATTTTGAATTACACTTGTTCGACATGCTGCGGTCGTATCATGCTGCGCTCGGCGTAGCCCTTTATTCCATATTTATCACCCTCTGAGCTTTTAGTGTGAGAGCAATTTTTGAAATTTCATCAGTATAGTGTGACCAAATGACACAAATATCTGTATTTCACAGGAAATTAACAAGTAAAAAGTCGGCACAAATGAAAAATAATCGGCTGAAATGAAAGAAAAAATCGGCGCAAATGAAATGCAAATCGGCGCAAATGCAAAATGCAGTTTAATAAACAGAGACATTTAAACACATATATGTCTCTGATATAAATACCCATGTAAATAACAAAATACAAACCATGAATTTAGTATCTGCATGTGCGCACTTCGACAACTTATGTCTCTTCAGTGCAGATAAACCCAAGACATCTAGGATCGGGCTAGGATCTATTTTGTTTTGGCAGATGAACATGGAATCACGTGGCTTATCAAAATATAAACAAATCCCATCAGCAGTACTGTCAATGTGCGCATGTCATTTGACCTTCAGAAGACCGGAAACTCATAAGGAGAGAAAATGAGGACCCACACGTCTTCAGCTTTGATCCTGAAATTTCAAGGGGTTTTACGTCGATCAAAATGAAGGAGATGGTCGGGGGATGTTGTGTATGCTCCGATGAAAGAGGATGGGCTGAGAACCCCCTTGTCTATTGCGATGGCCACTGTTGCAATGTCGCTGTCCACCAAGGTCCGTCATTTGTTTTTGTTTAGAACGTCAAATTTCAATTTATGTGTAAAATAAATTGCAATCGCGCATCGCACAATCTATGTTAAAGATGTACTTATGAAAATATCTATCTTTTCAGCTTGTTACGGTATTGTGCAAGTGCCTACCGGTCCATGGTTTTGCAGAAAATGCGAGTCGCAAGAACGAGCTGCTCGAGTGGTAAGCCGCCATTTTTAATATTGACCGGAAGCACGTTGTTTTTGTTTTGGTTTTGTCACATGAAAATTTTGTTTATCTTATAATAAGAATATATTGTTCAGAAATATTATGAATAAACATTGGGCCTTACTAACCTTGGATTTAGAATGGGTGGCCTCTTAAATGTGCAGTGTTCCAGCTAGGATTTAAAAGGGGCAGGGCGTCAGTCCTGAAAAGGGCACTTTAGCGCGCTGACTGAAATAGGAAAAGGGCACTCAAGTGCGATGATTGATAATTTAAAAGGCTTACAAAACACTATCTTTTATTATATCAGCAAAATACATTCATATATATTTAGGGGGGAGGGGGGGGGTAAGACCTTTTCAGTAAATGTGGTTTGGGCATTTTCAACAGGTTGTTAACTGTTTGGGAGAAAGTTTAAGATTGTTGGCCTGTTCAAGAATCCCCTCCTGTCTCCTCTTATACATAAATGTATATGCTGGTAATATGTTAGTGGTGTAACCATGTTACTTTTGAGATAGATCAAGAATTAAGTTCTGTTCCATTGTCAATCATTTTCCCATTTTTTTCAAGGTACATTAATTTCCAAGAGAAAACTGTAGGGTTGAACCACAAGGCAATCAGAGTATTTTTTATGCAGATGCCATTTAAACATTTTATATCATAATATGGAAAGGGCACTTCAGTGTGGTAATTTTAAATTCAAAAGGTGTATCAAAAAGGTAACTGTGTTACTTTATTTCTAGATTAAAGTTGAGTTTTTGCAGTAATTACTTCAAGTGCAAGTGGTAGTTTCACAATGTCAATCTTTATATTAATTTAATTGACAAAGTTATTGATGAATTGAATTGAATGATGAATTGATGAATTGAAATTTTATATCATAATATGAAGATAATACAATTTAGCTAATAAAAGGAAAAATGATTTGCAAATAATTAAGAATGATGTTTGTTATTGTTTGCTTTATGTTTAAAATTGATGCAGAATAATTTTTTACTATCAATCATTCTAAGAAAAATAGAAGTATGGCTGTAAAAGGGGAACAAAATTGAAATATTTCAGATGAAAAATTAAAGGGAAATAACTCACAGCCACAACCACGTGTGGTATATAAAGTAATATAAATTTAGAACAGGGTAAATCTTTTTGCATTGAGATGTTCTAAATCATTTAAGAATCGTAAATAAAACAAAAAGAATTTTATATGCAAAGTTTAACTCATTTACTGTTGTCTGCATGTGACAGAAAGAGTTACAGGTAAGCACAGGTAAATGGCTGACATGGTAAATTGCCGATAGTGTTAATTAACGGCTCAGACAATTCTTTAATTAACAGGAAAGGTGTAATAAGGTTATTATTTGGACATTTACCATAAAATGACAGGTCAATCAGCTGTAACAACTATTTAAACACTAATTACTGAGGCCATAAATAGATAATTGATTTACAAATGTTTGCCGATTTGTAACATTCAAAATGACCACATACGATCTTAGAATATAGACTGAGGACAGGAAAGATGATGCAAAGGGCATGAAGGGTGCAAAAGGCATCAGGGGCACTGAAAGGGCATCAGGGGCGCTGCAAAGGGCACCAAGGGCGCGGCGCCCTTCTAAAATGGGCTAGCGGGAACACTGAATGTGTATTCTGATCCTGATCAGAGGTCAAATTTGACACTAGTGAGTAGTGACTGGTCTCTGTTGTGCTGAATAGTTTCTCTATGTATGTGGTCTCATTAAATCCTGTGGTACTTAGAAGTTGATTGCGTCATGATCAGGATCATAGATTTGCAGGACGTGCTAACACCTGGAAGCGTAATTGTACAGTTGTGGTTACAAAGTAGGGATGGAAACTGATATTTGAAATCAATAAATATTTGTACTTCTTGATTTTTTCCTTAACCAAATCAATAATTTCAATATTTTTTATTGTATAGTTTTGACAAAATGTTTGCAGATATCTGATAGATCCTGTTTTTTCTGAGTTCAAGAACGATAATCGAATCGGAAAAGTGTTTCCGATTTTGAAGTATGCAATTGAATAAATTCACATTAGATTATACATTTTCTATGAGATAACTGTGTATAAACACAAAAAGTATTATCAATACATACAAAATTGGTGAATAAACTCCTCATCTTGACCTTATAATTATCCTAAAACCTTCCTCAAAAGCCAAATCCCAAATGGCGCCCATTTTGTAACAAAACAAAACTAATATCAAATCTACTAACGGAGAGGAATCCAATTTCCGGTCAAATTTTATAATGGCGGGTAACATGTGTTCCGGATGTAATCCGGTACGATTTTTGATATTACGCGCTCCAAGGAACGGTAACTCATAAGAATATCAATTATTCGCCAAAGAGAAATATAAATTCATTGTTGATACGGGCATGATTCTTCTTTATTTGAATCTCATATACTTTAAAAAATATCATATTTTTTAAAGAAAATAGTCTTTTAACTGTATATTCATGGTAAGTATTTTTAAAGTGCGATTGAAAGGTTTCGGTAAACCTTTTTCTCCCTAATAACACCTCTATTTTAGGAAACTACAGATATACATATTCAGCATTATCTCATGAATAATAATTAAGGCCGTTCGGAACTTATCTGATCTTATTCATTCAGTAAAACCCCGTAACCTGAGCCTACCCTTCCCGCGTGAATTCTGGAACACTTTTTTACAGAAATCTGGAGTTATCTTTCCTGGTATTTCCGTACCTATACAAAGACAACTTTCCTATTTTCTATATAGGGCAACAAAATATGCACCAGATTAAAGTGGTATAGATTTGTAACCCCCATTAGTTCAATGGTTACAAGTGATTACACTTGCAGAGCTGTCAAGGGGGTTAGGGTTCCCAGAGTGAGACGGGGGATCTGGAGTTTGCCCTGCAAAATTTTTTTCTGGGTTGCAAAATGGTCCATTCTGAGAGCAAATCAGGTGGTCATAGCAAAGACTTTGTGACAAAATCCTTGTCATTAAAAGAAAATGAAATTTGCTTTCATATCTGTGACCTCAAATGAAAATTGTGTTTTATTTAGTAGATATTTATCGAAAATAAACCATATGTGTGAAATGATATACGAAACAACCCTGAATTTCTCATTTTTCGTACAATGAAAATAACGTTTTTCTATTTGAAATAAATTTTATTCTTGAAAAATTTAAAAAGCGTTAAACTGAAAGGGATGAGCGTGAGAGCAAGATTTTGGGTTTGAAAGCATGACTCTCACGCTGAAAGTGTGAGACCTGACATGGCTGCACTGGTTACATGCATGGCAACATGAGGAATATCCAATAACTCTCCTATCCAATGACTTCAGGGGTAACAAGGGTTACATGCATGGGGAATCTAGGTTACAAGGGTTTATCATGGGGAATGGAGGTAACAACGGTTACATGTATATGTATGGGGAATAAAGGTAATCAACCATTCTGATATAGGTACATCAGCATTACCTGTCGACAAATCAGAAATAAACAAGAAGCCTCAATTTGATCTTGTGTAAACCTTTGCCATGTTCTTCACCCCCGAAAAAAACCCAACCACACACACACGCAAATAAAAAATGCAAAGAAAATATAGAAGTGCGGTTAAAAACGTCTACTCGATATTGTTTAATCCGTAATGTATGCAGTGCCATGGAGAGGGCAATTAAGGTTTTTCTTGATATTATCTCATTGTTTTGTTATTGTTTTTTTTATTTATTTCATTTATTTAATTTTTTTGTGGGGGGGGGAGGTGTTGGTTTGTTTTTGTTGAGGAGGGCTGCTGTTTTAATCAAAAGTCGGTTTTTATAAAAAAAAAAAAAAAATGGATGGAATTATCTTTGACTTGTAAACAGTATCCCTGGACTTCAATTGAAATCCCCAAATTCATTTGTACACTCGGTGAACCTTGCCATATATGTGTAGTCATTATAATCCTCTCGCCTGTTTGCCCTCAAAATGAAATAAATGGCCCCTAGATGCTTTGTTTTGGGTCGTTTTAACCTGGATATGGGATGTTGTCTCCTTGATATTTACCCCATTTCCTTTCTTTTTCATAATCCAACACTTAGATTTTTTTTCACCTGAATGACTAAAACTAGGAAATTGCACATGCACATGTACATGTATGCAGAGCCTTGTGCATGCCCTAGAAACCAATTGTATAGTTTTCCAGTTATGTATAGTTATTCTTGATATCCAAATACAGGGTATTTTGGGAAATTGCATTTTAATCCAATTTGGGAATTTTTTATCAATAAAAGATGAATTTTGGGAAATTGTTAGGAATCTTTATAATTGGTGTTAATTTAGATAAATTCATTTATTTGATTTTATTTTGTAAAATGTCATATATTTATATATTGCAACTACATTAAAAAGTTTACCAGAAACATTATTGATGAAAATATTGATAAAAACCTGGCAGTCAGTTAGAAACAACCATGAATCCATGTTAAAGGTGTTACCTTCAGCTGCACAATTCTTTAATGAGTAACTGTGTATTGAAAATTTTAAGGTGCCTGCAGAAATCCGGGAAGTTTATTCTCCAATCTGGTTCCGAATTTATACAACCTGGAAGTTCGCCATTTGCAATTTTGTTGACAAACATAGGATTGTTTTCCCTTGATTTTGACCATTCTATCGTGAATATTTACACAAAACACAAGCGGTATTCCAATTTCATGCATCCTTGAAATTTTTTTCTGTAAATAAAGTGTGGGTACTTGTCAGAAAGTTTAAAAACAGGATCGTTTTGAAGGTTGGTTTTGTTTATATTACGATAACTTGATACAGAAATAAATTGATTTCACCATCCTAATTTAACTAAAACCCAAGTTTAGTAAGCCCAGTAACTATTTGAAAATTGGGAATTTCTCAACTACAAATTGGGAAAAAAGTAAGGAAATTGCCATTGGGAATGGGGCCGATATTTGGCCCCTGAGAGATGGATGAAAAATCCCTGAAATATAAGATCAGTCAAATTTATGCACAAATAAAGCAGATATTGTAAAATTTCCATTATCTAAAGGAAGTGGAACAGATGAACAGGAGGCCCAAAAGGTGTCATACAATAATAATGAACTAAATTTTTTTCTAAGATTTTGATTCACTTTCATTCAGTACAATTGCATCATTTTTGGCATTTTGTTACTAGCTGTCCAAGGTCTTCCAACAGATTTAAGGTAGCATCTTTACTACATGTATGTCTACCACCATTTGTGTTGACACTATTTATACCCCTGTGCATTACACTGCAGTCCTGTCATTCTGCTCCTGATATAGCCCTTTATTCAAAGAAGGGATGATTTATATATGTTTTAGAAATTAGTTAAGCATTATCCATAAATTGTTCTTGTGTTTCAGCATCAATCTGTTGTAAATATTAAGAAGTGTTATAACAACATGCGTAGTATGATTAAGATGACACTGGCTTCAATGTTTTACCTGGACTTGTGCTCTAAGTGAGATTAGATTAAAGCTCAGATACTGAACAGTAGCCTTAGAACAAATTAAGTTTTATGTATCTCTCTGATATGGTGGTTAAAAATAAGTAGTAATTATAACATTTTCTTTTTGAAACAGAAATGCGAATTGTGTCCGCAGAAAGATGGTGCCTTGAAAAGAACAGATTCTGGAGGTAGACACTTATGTTGATACTGTATCTTTATTGAAATTTTTATTGGTATACATCATATATGGCCAAATAAACTTAGTAAAATGACTCTCATCTGATATAACATACAAAAAGGTTTATATTATTTAATCAAAGATTGATAGGGGCATAAGGTTTTGTTCGTCTTTTTGTACATAAAAACTAAATGTTGGCTACATCCTTTGAATGGCAAGTGATGGGCCTTTCATATTTTGCAATTGTATTCTTCATTTCAAGACCTTTCAAAAGATACCAAAATATTTTACTTAATGAGCTTGACATGTAACCAACTTTTTGTGTCGCCTGCACACGTAGTGTGGGGCGACATACAGGGATCACTTTAGTTGTCTTGTGTTGGCGTTGTCATTGTTGTCCATTTCACTTTTTCGTAACACTTTTCTCAGCAACTACAAATCACAGCCACTTGCAATTTTGTATGTGACTTCAGTATGGAGTTCCCTATTGCACTTATTGAATTCAGGTCTGTCAGACATCTACTTCCTGTTTATGGACTTGGAATATTTTTTCCGCATACTGTAAATAGTAAAGAATTTCGAACTTTTTTCTCAGCAACTACAAATCACAGCCACTTGAAATTTTGTATGTGACTTCAGTATGGGGTCTCATATTGCACTTATCAAATTCAGGTCTGTCAGACATCTACTTCCTGTTTACCGACTTGGAGTATTTTCAACAAGTACTTTCAATGGTCAAAATTTTAGTAACACTTTTCTCAGGAACTATAAATCACAGCCACTTGAAATTTTGTATGTGACTGCAGTATGGGGTCTCATATTGCGCGTATCAAATTCACAGGCCTGTTAGACATCTAGTTCCTGTTTACCGACTTGGAATATTTTCAACAAATACTGTCAATGGTAACACTTTTCTCAGTTTATTCAATTGGTTAATCTTGAACTCCTCGAAAACTATAAGTCATATTCCAACCAAACTTGCAGGATATGTTGTTCACCTGATCTAATTGTGCACATGATACTTAAAATCAATTTTACAGATTTTAGAGGTTCACTGAACAAAAGTAGTTCAAATCTTAATTTGGTTTGTTTATCTGCAAGACCTTCTTATACTTAGAATTGTGATTTTACAGATTGTAGAGTTTAACTGAGCCAAAAATGGCCCTTTTAAAGTGCAGGCGACACAAGTGTTCCATGGAACACCCATCAATTTTTTAATGAAAAAAATAATAATTAATGTTAACACTGTGTATATCTTATTAATGATAAATTACAGGGCTTTCATATTTCACTTGTGTATTCCTTGTGGTATGAGCTTCTGGTTAGTAACAGAGTATTTGACTTTGTGACCTTGGCATGTGTGAAGAACTACTTGAAAACTTTAACACTGGGTATACACTACATAATGTTTCAGCATCAATAGATTCAATACAACCTGATCTTACATAGTGAAAACACCAAGAAATAGGGTAATTGGTGGTAGAGTTGCAAGAATTCATCGATGACTCAATTATAATGACAATTCCCTTGTCGTATTGTTGGTCTGGAATTGCATGGGTACAGAGGAATCCATGTACACTCCCTATAGGGATTGCATGGCTTAAATATTAAAACAATTGTACAATGTATGTCATGGTCTTGATATCTGCTGAATTACGTTATGAACACAAGATTTGCAATATGTATCATGATAGTATTGTATCATGTCCAGATATTAGGATATTTATCGTATCGTGAGATTATTCACGATACTCAGCTCTAATTGGAGGTGTTTTGCTGGTGTTGACACTGACATTTATGACGATGCAAATTTATTTCTATGTAATTAACAACAGGAAGTTTTGGATATTTATACTGGCAAATGTCAAACCTAAGCAGTGGTTGCGTTCACATGAAAATATACATTTTCGGCATGCGGCAAAATACCCTATTGTCTGCTCTGAACATTTCTGATAGTATACGGCTTTGTTCATTTCCTCCTTTGATTCAAAGATGTATTAAGAGAAAGGAAACTCCTATTATACATATGTCTCTGCCTGATTAAAGATATTTATAAACTGTTTCTAATTAGTTGAATCAAAATTCCATCTTTCAATAATTTCAGTGAATCAAAGCAAAACAAATTGATCTCTTTTCATCTTGAAGGGACTGACGAAAATGGGGGACAATCTCAAGATGCTACAACAGATGGCAACGATTGATGTTGATTTCAGTCGAAGGTTCCGTTGTCGTTAACTACAATGAAAGCAAGACAAATATTCAGTTAGAAGACTGACCTGTTTTAGCTCACCTGACCTCAAAGGCCATGTGAGCTTTTGCCATCAATATGCATCTGTCGTCCGTCTGTCTGTCCGTCAACAATTTCAAAAATCTTCTCCTCTGAAACCGCTGAGCCAAATGTAACCAAACTTGGCCTGAATCATCACCAGAGTATGGCTCCTCAAAATTGTGTTCAATTAGGCTGTAGGTCAAACAACATGGCTGCTGTTACTAAAAATAGAACATAGGGGTAAATTGCAGTTTTTGGCCAATAACTCGAAAACCGTTACAGATATCAAAAATCAGACAGGGTGATCAGCATGGCAAGATCTACCTGCCCTGCAATTTTGATTGATTGATTGATTTATTGATGTTTAACGCCAACTTCAGCAATATTTCAGCAAATCTGAAACCCATCTCGGAGTTATATCCCTTTTCTGTTAAATTTTCAGAATTTTTGCGTTTTTTATTTTTTATTTCAAAAAGTGTAACAGATAGAGGTCAAGTGTAATTGCAAAAATGTTCAGCATATCAAGGTCTACCCACCTTGAAATTTTGAAGAAAATCCATAAACCCTTGTAGGAGTTATTGCCCTTTTTTCACAGAATTTTTAAAATTTTCGTATTTTTGTCTCGCCTGCGACGAAAGTCGCTGAAGGCAAGACATAGGTATAGCAATCCGGCGGCGGCGGCGTAAACTTTTTTCTAAAACCTTCATAACTTTTCAAGGGTAATACATACAAATATCATCTTTGGTCCACAGCACCACCAAGTGATGACCTTTCCAGCAGCATATATTTTGGATGACCTTGACCTTGTTTTCATGGTTCAATAAGCACATAAACATTGCGACATAGTTTCACATTCAAGTCCTTTTCTCAGGAATTATAACACCTAGACTTGTCATATTTGGTCTTTAGTGAGATCTATATGGGTACATGGCAGTCTGACACCTGTCGTGTTGCCTTGACCTCAATTGCATGGTTCAGTGAACTTAGAAAATCTGCGACATAGTTTCACATTCAAGTCCTTTTC